>JASDQU010194922.1:0-19686 GCA_032191745.1 Picea mariana | reverse complement strand
TGAGAGTTGTACCTGCAAGTCTCAAATATGCCAACTTGATTTGTGTGGCCTCATCTTTGATCTATTGCACACTGCAATATACCTCCATTTTCCTGATCCAATTGTCAAGTTTTTCTGCATTTACTTCACCATCATATATGGGCAACTCAAATTTGACATCAAGTTTTAACAATGGCATTTCATGTTTATTCTTATAAACATTTTTCTTCCCATTAGATTTAGAACTTGAACTTGAAGAAGAAGGAGAAGAAGGAGGTGTTGATGGAGGTGAAGGAGGAATCTGAGGATGGTCCTTTTCCTCTTCACTTTTTCCCTTTGAAGATTCACCCAAAACTGGTCTCTTTCATTCCAGGTAATCCTCGTACAAAAATTTCACCATCTCCGACATAGCAAGGAATGTTTTCCAGAACTCTTTCTCATCCTGAGAAATCCCTTCTTCTGATGCCATCTTCTCGCTGTGAGAATCTCTCTTTCTCAATCCAATTAATGGATTCTCTGCAACAAGCACACCTTCACCACGCTGTATATTTTCCTTGGTTAACATGCAAGACTCAAATCCAAACATCAGCTAGCTTTGATACCACTTGATCCGTCGGATCTTTTAATGACTATGGTTGAGTTTTAATTTTGCATGCGTTAATTAACCATTTGAGAAATTTAATGAAAGAATGAGGAAAGAAGAGGAATTATGACAGCCATATACACATTTGCAGATCTGAAATGAAATAATAGACAACAAACCATAGCACGCAGATTGATAACGGAGTTCGACACAACTTTGCCTACGTCTCCAGGCCCTTGTCTCTGTGGGGGAGGCTTCTTTATTTATGTTCAAAAGATCAAAACTACATCGAAGTAGTTCCAATTGTCTACAAGACTAATCTTTTCATGTTATTCTAGATCTCTAGAACCCTACAAAGAAAATGGCACGCAAAGCGGACGTCCGAAGCTCCCAGAAATGGCTCGACAGCGTCTGCTCCTCAATATCTTCCCTGCATAAAAATGGCTTTGGCTTGGCTTCCCTTCAGCATAAATCTGCTCTGACTATCCTTCACTATCCTCTATGGCCTCAAACAGGCCTGGTTTATATAGATCTGAAGTTGGTTATCCATCCCCAACTTCCTCCCAAAATTTGGGCTCCGAAAATGCCCAATATCTCCCAAAAATGGAGAAAATCAATTAAAATCAGGCTCAATAACAATAAAATCCAAAAACTATACAAAATAACCCAAAATTGTATAATAATAGGGCACAACCCCCACTAGGCGCGCACTCCTGGTCATATTGGGCCATGTGGCCGAGCACTAGCCCCTCGGCTATGCGTTGGCCCCTCTGTATCCGGCTCCTAGTTCGGTGGTGGTTCATAGAACCGGTGGCTAGCTGTTATAACCACAGCCCCAAATTTGGTGTATGGTCCGAGTCGTATGCAACCGCCAGAAACCAAGGGCCAGGCCCTATCCGTGAACTCCCCGCTGTGGCCCTAGGACTGGTCATCCGATAACATACGTTGAACCGTGGGATGGGGCTAAGCCCCGACCCTTTCCCCCACCGACGAAAAATTAAACCAAAATTAAATAATTTGTTTAACATATGGTTAATAAGAACCACATGTGGAGCGAGCGGTTAGCTCGGTCCTGCCAGTCCATTTCCTGGAGGAGTTTCGGGGGTTCGACCCACGGTAAACCCATAGAATTTTACCAAAACCACTAACCAACCACAGGGTGCCACGTGGCAGCCCATGACTGGGCCACATGGCACATCAACAACCAATCGAAAGATGCCAAATGTCGATCACTGATTCATCCACGTACCCTGTCCAGTCACTTCCCTATTAGTCGCTGACGTCATCTCGTGCCACGTGTCACCCTTATAGTGGTGACATGTGTCACCCCTGGATTGGTCCAGCTATCTGCCCGTACACCATATCAGCCTGCCACATGTCATCTTCAGGAGTTTCCATGTGTCGTCTCTAGAGATTGCCACGTCAGTTGTACAACCGTATGGCCTGTACAATTAGCATGCCACGTGGCACTATACGGACTATACAGTCATCCCCTTTTTTTTCCTGTTTGCCTTTTCGGACAGAACGCAATATCTTTCTCTTACGGAGCCCGTTTGACAAAGTAAATATACCATCGGAATCAGGAAGATGAGACAGACGCAATGGCACTAGTTTCGTCAAATTCCGAGCACTTTCATTTTTGAGCATTTTTAAGCCCTGTCGGGCTTCTGGATCCGATTCTGGATCAGCAGAAGAACATAAAGCGTAAGGATGGGGGTGCAGGAAGACACTGATGCCGGTACAGTAGAGCAATGTAGAAAAATAATGATGAGATTGGTAAGCCATTGATAAATATTGTATCACTATGATAAATTTATATATATAGCAAACTTTATATTTCAGGGTGGTAGGGAGGTTCTAGGGAGGTTCTAGGGAGGTTCTAGGGAGGACTGTTGTCCTCAGAGGTTCAAGTGGGTTCTTGAACACAGGGAGTTGTAGCTTCCATCTAGTTGCAACTAGAGAAACCAGGGTGGTAGTGTGGTGCAAGGGAGAACTGTTGTTCTCTATTTTATAGGTTGGTTCCTATGTGACTGGAAGTTGGTGCTTCCATCCATCTGGTGGTGGAACACTTAGGGAGTTGTTGCTTCCTTCTATTGGGTGCTAGAGAAACAAGGGAGTTGGTGCTTCCTTCTAGTGGGTGCTAGAGAAACCAGGGAGTTGGTGCTTCCCTCTAGTGGGTGCTAGAGAAACCAGGGAGTTGGTGCTTCCTTCTAGTGGGTGTTAGAGAAACCAGGGAGTGGATGTTTCCTTCTAGTGGGTGCTAGAGAAACTAGGGAGTTGGTGCTTCCTTCTAGTAGGTGCTAGAGAAAACAGAGAGTTGGTGCTCTCAACAAGTTACAGCTTGCAAAACAGAGGTTGTATCCTCACAATGAGTTGGAGCTCATATGTATGATAATGTATAGAATGTAAAGATTATTTATCATACCAAGAAGAAGATGTTTTTACCCTTTATGGGTTTCCTCAGGAAATATCTGTCTCTATATATTTCATATGTGTGACTGATGTCGAATGTTCTATTTCTTACCTCCCTGCATTATTGTGATTGTCATTAAGTGCTCTGCAAAGAGTTTAAAATAAGCATAATTGTTTAAGCACGGTGATAACTGATTCACGCCCCCCTTTCAGTTGTCCAACATTTGGCTTCTTATGTTGAGGGGATTGGGGATCTGAATCACCATTATTGTTGAAAAGAGGATTTTCAAAAATTGAGGCTCTTCTTTCATCTGAAATATCTAAGGTTGGAGAATATACTTTTGAAGATTCAGTATCAGAAGAATCTTTTGTCGATTCATTATCAGATGAATCAGAAGAACTTTTTGATAAAGAGATGTCTTCTGGAGTAACCAAGTCTTTTTCAAACCAAAATGCTTGCTTTGATTTGTTGAATTTACCTTTAGCCTTAGTGTTTTTCTTGTCTAAATGACTAAGGAGATGGTTAATCTCATCTAAACTGTTACTTGCAGTTTCATCAAAAATTACATCTCTACTGACAATGAATTTTCCATCTGAAAGCAATCTATACCCTTTCTTTTCCTCAGAGTATCCAATGAAGGTACACTTCATACTCCGGTTTTCTAATTTAGTCCTCTTTTCCTTAGGAACTAAAGCATAACATGTTGAGCCAAAAACCATAAGATGATTTACCTTGGGTTTAAAACCGTACCAAGCTTCATAAGGTGTTTGTCCATCTAAAGCTGATGTAGGTGCTCGATTTCTGAGATAAACTGCAGTATGGACTGCTTCAGCCCAATATTTTGTGCTCAACCCTTTAAACTGCCTCATAGATCTTTCCATGCCCATGAGAGTTCTGTTCATCCTTTCACTAACTCCATTCTACTGTGGAGTATAGGAATTTGTCTGTTGCCTCTTAATTCCATTGTTTCGACAATAATCATTGAATTCAATTGAAGTGAATTCACCTCCATTATCAATTCTCAAAGAAGCAACCTTTTCTCTAGTTTCATTTTCAACCATGTGTTGAAAATTTACAAACTTTTCAAAAGCTTCAGACTTTGCCTTTAAAAAGTATACCCATGTCATTCTAGTGTGGTCATCAATGAACAATATAAAGTATCAACATCCACCAAAATAAGATTCCATTGGACCACATATATCACTATGAAACAACTCCAAATACTTTGTTGCTCACCATGAGCTGGTTGGAAAAGCTTCTCGCTTTTACTTGCCTAAAATACAAGCTTCACACTTGGAATTCTCTTTCTTGAAAGTTGGTAAACGCTTTACCAAATCTTGGGACTTAAGTTTCAAGAGACTTTCAAAGTTTAAGTGACCAAATCGAAAATGCCATAATCTGAATGAAGACATTTCAGAATTCACTATTGCTGCAACTTCTTCCTTTCTTTGGATGACTTTCCCATTCATTCTTAGTAACTTCCCATCTTCATATCCAGTCGTTATTGTTTTCAAGTTATCCTTCACTGACATATTCTTTACCAAACCATCTTGCATGACAATTTGATGTCCAGCTTGTCTGATTGTGACTAAGGATAACAATTTTTTCTTAAAAGATGGTACATACCAAACATTTGAAATCCATTTTTCACCAATTCCAGGGAGAAAAACTTTCACTGAACCTTTTCCTTTAGGTATATGAGTTGTATCATCGGCTAAATAAATAGGATTTAATTGAACATCTTTATAATTCCAAAAATAGTCTCTGCGATAAGTCATATGCTGAGTAGCCCCTGTGTCTAATATCCAATCATTTTCAAATGAATCTACATGATGAACTGCTGAAAAAACATATTCATATTCATCATCCTGATAATCTTGATCTTCTGCATATTGTGTTGATTGTTGAGAGTTTGCATTTGATGTCTTCTTGAACTTTGACAATTGATCATTGCTGGTAAGACAATATGCATAATGGCCCATCTTTAAGAATCTTTTACATCTTACTTGACTGAAATTTCTGCCTCTTCCTGACTGTGCATTACTTTGAAAATTTTGTTGATGAAAATTGTTACAACCTCTACCTTGACCACGAACTCTGCCACGGCCTTGATTAGAAGACTAATTCTGAAAATTTTGAGAATTTGATTTTCCCCTTCCTTTAGAGCTTTCAGCTTTAGTGTAAAGAAGATCTTCTCTTGATTGTTTTTGTTTTCCAAAGGTTTTACTATGTTGAGCCAACAATTCACTAAGAGAATCAAAATTTATAGTAGATAACTTATCAGTTATTTGCAAAGTCACAAGAAAATGCTTGTAATATGGAGGCAAGCCATTTATTACAATGGAGACTAGAAAACTATCTTCATGTTTAGAAAAACCGCCTTTGATGATTTCCAGATGAATGTTCTTAATCCTTGAAATGTATTCTAGTACATCGCCATTGTCTGCTAATCTTTGTTTAAGCAATTTCATTTGTAGATCAACTCTTTGAGATGCAATAGGAGTATCAAACAACTTCTTTAATAGATTCCAAGCAGACCATGCGTCTTTGTAATTCTCAATATGAACAAACATTTGTTCAGTTATAGAAGAACATAGCAAAACAAGTGCTTTTTCATCTTTCAAATTCCATTTGGCTAAATAAGTAGCGTCGCTGGGCTTAGTTGGAGCAGTATCACCATCACATATATCATGCCATAATTCATTATAGATCAAAGTGTTATGCATGTGCCTACTACAAGTTTTGTAACTCTTGGGTCCATCTAACTTATCTGATTCAGTGAATAGGTTGATTAATTTTGACATGATGATAGATTGCCTTATTGCAAGGATTGAAAGTTAGTAGTCACACCACCACACTGAATAGTCATCAAAATACTAAAAGAGAGACACAAGGCACCAGAAATAAAGAGTGGACAGTCTATGCAAAAAGAGCACTTTTAAGGGCTTGGCCTTGACCCTTTAAAAGTCTCGTTGGAAAAGAAGTTTGAGAGAGTATTTCACTAGACTCTTCTCAACTTCTGATCTTCAAGGTTGAAATCAAAACTTTCAAAATTTGACCTTTTTACAAGACTTATAGTCCACTTTAAACAAATGAAAGGCTTCTCATAGCAAAAAATGTTCTAAAAAACACAACATACTTTTGCAAAAAATGATATCTTCACTTTAAACAAATGAAAGGTTGTATTTACTTAAATGAAAGGCTGATATCTTTACCATGCCATAAGAAAATCCACAGTCATTGGAGGAGGCGAGAAGGAGTTTCTTTCATTTCTTCAAGGAAGATGATCTCTCCATCCCACAAAGGCTTCCATGCAGTGTCTCTCCAAATCTGGATTCTCTGGTGTGAGCGTTCAATAGATTGTTTCTCTGCAAGTATTTATTTTCTCTTTGGGTGCAACGATTCTGATAGATGTTTTGACTGCCAAACATGGCAGTCAAAAAATGGCCAAAATAGCTATGACATTCATCCCTTCCATGTGAATGATGAAGCGTTCTTCTAAATCATCCCTCGCTAGACATCTATTTTTTACAGATGAATGAACATACTCCTTTCCAGGAGTTAGAACATTGGTCGACACCCTTATCCTGTAAAAATCGTCCTCCCTCAGCAACTCTTCAAATACTTTATACTCACTTTCAGTTAGAGAATTTCTTGTAAGCCAAATTTTGGTGAGGGTATGGCTGCCATGAGGAGATGGCTTCAACCATGCGATTAAATATCCAGCAGGGGAGAAATATGAGTAGCCGAAAGAATGCTCCATGGAAACATTAATCTTGGAGTCAGAAGCAGTAGAGAAGATATCAGAGTGGCGTGTCGTGCTACTTCTCAATAATTTTGGAGGGCGAAATATTTATGATTCAACCGATAGCTATGCTGCTCGCACCTGTTTCCACTTGGGTATCGAAAATGGTAACCCAAATAAATGCAATTGAACGAGGATTTATGGCAGTGAAGACTCATTTTTCAATCCTCTAAATGATTAGAGGATAGATTGCACAGGTACAAAGAGTAATAAGAAACGTTTGCAGGAGGTTGCTTGCTAGAGAGCGCACGATCTGATACCAGATCCGTGAAGGGAACGATTCAAAAGGCATGATCTGATATCGTGGACGATGCTTGATGAGAGCACTTGTTGGAGGGCACGCTTCCTTGGCAAATTCCATATCGGAGATAGAAATACCAGATCTGAGAAACAACAGATCAGTGGGAGTGTGCACCAGTTGCCGAAGAATTCATGAAACTCAAAGACAAGTGCAGATTACTTTCTGTTACATCTGCATGTCTAGTTTCTCAAACCAAAAAAAAATTTTGAATATAGAATTTTACAGGAGCTTTTGAAATTTCACTACATTCATATTAGGATAGCAAGAGCTAGAAAGATCTAATCAAACTTGCACCTCTATGACTTAATTGCCAGATATACACAAATGTGAAGCAATTTTCACAAATAAGCCCCTTTTTAATAAAGAGGCAATGGATATACAATCTATGAAATGGAAGATCTTTAAAATTTTATAGTTCTTACAAAAAATAAAGATTCAATCAATTATTTGAATAACAATTGATTGTTGTAATAACCCTTTCCTTATTAAAAAACAACAACAACAACAACAACAGTTTACCTCAGTACCATTGCTATTAAATTTTAAGAGATATAGGCTGATGTTGTGGAGACTTCCTTGCTTCCTCAATCCATCACCATTTCACCATGGCTCTGATACCATGTTGACAAAGTGTCCTCAGACATGTAATTTTATTAATAAGGAAAAAGTGATTACAATTTGAAATTCATAATCTACTCCTTAACCTCACTTGAAGAAGGAGCTAGTTTATATAGCTTAACTCTAAACTAAAAACTAGGAGAACAACCAATCACATAATCACATGAGTATTATAGGTGTCCTTTACATAGAAGCTAGGTGTCCTTATCCTAACAAACTAGAATAAATTAATTTCTAAAGACATTTATACTAGAAAATACTTAGACTATAGAACTTTAGGATTATGAGGCTAACAAAACATACATACAGAGAGTATTTGAAATTGCAAATAAACCTATCTAAATTAGTACTCTGCAGAGTAATTTATAGCTAGGGAGAAAACAAACATGATAGTCTAACCTGATGTCTCACCTGTGCTTTTCCTCCGCATTTCCTCGCTAATGATAACATCAACAACATCATCAAATTTTAGAGTGTTCGAGCCGGAGACAGAGTTACTTATAGCCATGACCAAGCCATTCCATCTTTTTGGCAATGAACATAAGATTAGAAGATCCCTGGCCTCATCATAAAAGTCCACTTTTATAGAACTTAGTTGACTAGTAACTGTGTTAAATTCATTTAAATGATCTGCAACAGACCCACCTTCTGACATATTCATATTAAATAATCTCTTAATTAGAAATATATTATTAGACACCGAGGTTTTTTCATACAATTTATCCAATGCATGCATCAACTCCTACATTGTATTTTCTTTTGAAATATTGAAAGCCACTGAAGCTGCCAAGCTCATTCATATTGTTCCTGGGGCCTTTCTATCAAGAATCTCCCATTCTTCGTCCTTCATGGTCATCGACTTCTTTGCTATTTTTCACAATGGTAGGAATAGATCCTTTTGATATAAATGATCTTCCATCTGCATCTTCCATAATTGGTATTTTTGGTCGTTAAATTTATCGACCCTAAACTTTCCATCTTTCACCATTTCTCCCACTCGAACCAGGAACCCTCTTTTCCTATGAGTTACCTTTCGCTCTGATACCAGTTGTTAGAAAAATAGGATCATAGAGCAATAAAATAAAACAAATGCAGAAATAAAAAATAGAATATACACAATACAATAGAGACACAAATATACGTGGTTCATCCAGTGTGGGCTATGTCCACCAGATAAATTTCCAAGTCCTTCCTTTTTATTATCCAAAAAAATTAAGGGATACAACCTACAACACACCCATTGTAACTTCCTCTTCTTTCTCTCACAAACTCCTCTCTCAGAATACAATATTCGTAATAATACACAACCACAATACAATTCCCTCATAATAGAGGGTTGCATTATAGGGGGAAAAACCATAAAATAATTTATACCATCAGATCTGTGACCTTATAATGAACGATCTAGATTGACTATGAAATTACAATATTTTACAAGGCAACTTTTCCCAAAATTTTTCTTCGGGGGCGTTGCCCCCGAATCCCCCTCCAGGGGAGGGGGGATACAAAATTTTTTGTTTCCCCCCTTGGTGACAATTGTAGGGGGGAAATCCCCTACACACCCCCCATTAGGGAATGGGGTCCAAGCAAGGATGAAACAAACCTCTGAATCAAGAAGATAATAAGGCTCAACCAACATAACTATGTCCCCCTTTCCATACGACAAGAACCAACAAGGAGGATTTTTTTTCCTCAACTACTATAAAGTTATTCAACAATCCAAAATACCATCTGGGTAATTCCAATAGTGCCCTAGGAAACAAGACATCTTATCAAGCTTCTTTTTCATTCCTCAAACCATTTTTGGTTAGCAGACATTTTTGTCAAGGGAATCATTTTCTAGATTCCCTCTCACTACTAATTGAGCATATCAATCCATACCTTATATGGATACCATCCACCTATGTATGTCAACCTGACCCATTGATCATCTAGAAGTGCCCCAACACTTCCTCTACCACATTCAGGATCAATGTTTCATTAACCATTTTACCTCATTTATCATGAATTTTAATGTCTAATAACATTTGGACTATTTCCTTAAATCCCAAATACAATTTCAAAGTCTATTACTTACTAAGTATTTTAATACAGAACTCTAGAGCATCTTTAGATCATAATTAACCTTGGGCAGAAAGTCCATCCCCTTCTTCTTTTTTTAATTTTTGTATAGGTTCTAGTTTTTTATGTCTATCCTCATCAAAAAATAGAAGATAGGTTGTACATGTAGATCATCCCTTAACCATTACACCCATAATTCTTCCTTCTGTTCAACAACAACCAGGGATGGAGGTCACTCTCCTCCTCCCACAAGAATTATGGAAGATTAGTTTTCTATCCATCAAGCAAGGGAGGCTATTGTGATTTCTCACTCCATCACTCCAAATTTCTGCAGCTCCGTTTATCATCTTGATTAGAAACACATTTCCCAACAATTCTTGTACCCATAAACAAATTTGTTTCTCAGTTCGCTTCAAAACTAGAGAGTTTCACATGCTCTCCCTCTTTATAAAATGGTCACCAGACCCATTCCTCTTGCATCCTCAACATCATCAAAATTTTTCTTATGTTTCTATAGTTAGATCATCATTAACCATATGATCCATGATATCACCATATTTTACATCCAATGGTAAACTATAATAAGTATATATGCATGTTATATGCATGTTGTATCTTTGTGATATGCATTTCAGCATATCTTTGTGCACCAAGCATTGTACGCATGTCTTCAGTGAAGACGGGTTCCACTTACTTACCTTTTTCATTTTAATGCATAGAACTACCCTTAGTTAATAGGGATTTACATTAGTTTAGCACAACCACGAGCTTTGAACTTACTCATGTCATTTCACTTCTTCCATGAGGTTCATTCTTAGTCCACATGACTTCTTTTATTTTACAAGGAGGGATTACCCCAGTAGGAAGTTTTCCAGTTATGACAGGTCAAGTAGGTTGATCTCACCTACTTCCATAAGGCCTCTAGACGTGCAATTTTTTAGTCCCAATTCCAAATCCTTCATTTAATCAATGCTTTTAAATAACATAGGCTTCATAATCCCACTTTTTATGCAATTCCTGCCACCTATTCAGTCTATTCTCCCTCTGAACTCAAGTATTCCTTAAAACAAGTTTATGCTATTTGCATCCAAGTTTTATTATTAATTCCCCTCGGCATAATCCCACTTTTGTAGGAATGGCTATCATTTCCAAAAATAAATGATAGGATTACTTTTCTAAAGTCTAGCATGATTCAATCTTGTTGGGTAAAATCTCAACTAAATTTTAATTCAAATCCTTCTCCTCAAGGAACTTATGTAGATAATTTCCATACGACAGTAATACTCTCAACATGCTCATCTTATCCTTTGTAAACTAATCTTATGATTGTTCTCTGGCCCATCCAGGCCTATGTTTGAATCATACTCTACTATATAGGGTGGGGTAGAGTAGGGTGTCCTCTCCCTTAAGGTTTTCTAAGAAAGAAAAATCACTTGACTCTTTCGTGAGCCCAAGCAGGCCCAGAGTTTTTTCCCACTCTAATACCACTTTGTAACAAACCTGACCCCTAAGTACCTTTTTAAGGGATGGGATATAAATTTTTCACCTTCTTATAGCTTCTCTGAGTTCCTTGAATAGAGGCACCATTGCCTTCTTCTCTCCGAGATATTTCCAACAACTATAAAATTGTCCAAAACTGAGTTTTGGTTCTTGAGTTATGGCCTTTCAAATTTTTCAGGATGTCATTGGTCAATGGCCACCCCGTTCTCCACGTGGAATCCACGCGGCTTTACTTTCATTGTACCATCCAACATGGCACTTTCACAGCCTTGATCGTCATCCTTTGGAAATGACATGGTCGTGGAAAAAGGGTTTATAGGGGAAAGTCTCTGTTGATTCGTCGTGGGAAAATTTACTTCTAAAACCTCGATGCTTCTTGTTTTACATTTTTCCTCACCATACGAATAATGTTGGAACCTAGTCCTTTGGACTTCGACCTTTCCATGCTCTTTTGTATAGCACTAAAGCTTCCTGTTAGCACATAATCAAGTATGGGGTATTTTCCTGGAAGAAATGTCCCTTGTGGCAAGAAAAAGGTCAAAAAATGGGCAAAAAATCCATTTATCCCAAGGTTTTAGAAGTGAGCGCATTATTTTAATGAGCACACAGATTTGGATGGCCGAGATCTGCGCGCCCAGATCTACGACTGAGGTTCCATTTCGGAGCCCCCTTGTCGTTCTACCTTTAACGGNGGCCCTTCGACCTTTAATAGGGGGGGGGGGGGTCCGATATGGGCAGCTTTCCAGTGCAGGCCCCCCTGCTATCGTGGCGCATCCTCCTTGCAACGACCCCCACCACTTCCAAACCACTTACCACCTCCCTCTCCTCCTCCCATCTGTCTTCCACTCACCCTCATGGCATATCCCATTCCCTTTCACCCCCTTTTATCTTCCGATACCTGTTCCTCTCCCTTCCACATTGTCCCTGTCATAGCGATGCGTCCTCTCCCTCAACCAATCACATCCCACCATCTTTCCTCCCTTTGCCTATCACCTTCCTGCCCCTTGTCATGTGTCTCACCCCTATCACCTCCACAGTCATTGTTTCCCCTCACCTCGTGCCACCTCATCGTTGGTTTGCGCTGGTGCAGTACTCATGCAAAATCATCCCTTCCTGGTCACTGTTCATTCACCGCTTCCTATCTAATGCCTTAGTCCTCGCGTCTGCCTCCACATCTTGCCATGAAGTCATTTAGAAGATCCAGGTGGCAACATGAAGAGGCCTCCACGTCCCAAAGGTATAGAGTTGATTGGGGCTGTTCCCAATCCCAAGGAAGTAGTTATTAAGGTTGTTGGTGGTGGTTAGACATCATCTCCACCATAAATGGAAAATCTGGCAAAGGATTAAAGGCTTGTCAATTTGTCCGTAGAGATGCCAGGAGTCTGATTGCATCTGACATAAGCGCACCAGTCCAGAGACTGAATGTGCAGTCCTTCAGTAGACATGCAGACGTAATGGTTTTTTTTTTTTTTTGGCAATGACTCGATCTTGTTGCTTATTGTTTGCTTTGAGTATATTTAGGCAGTTTTTCCATTTTTGTAAGGGTTGATGGTTTAGCTAGGCTCCCGATTGTAAAGTTTTGATGAAGAACTAGTTTCTCTGGTTATGTATTGGCACTTGAGACTTCTTGTCTAATGAATGTCAGCCTCTTTCCATCTCTCCGTTAACACTGTGTTAGAACAACTCGGAATTGGAGGATCCAGTCAAGTTGTGCTGTTATAAGATGATGTATGTTTGATCACTGTGATAGTTTCATTATTTCTAATCAGCTCTTGTATTTTCTCAACGCTGAATGACTTGGAATTGAAGGATCCATTCAAGTCACCTTTCAGTTCCTTGAAACTCCGAACCAAGAGGATCTTGTCTTCTAAGTTTTTCATTCTCAAGCTGTTGGAAGGTATGATGCCCAAAGCAATCTTGTTCACTTCTCTTACCAAGTCTTCCCTCTGCTCATTTTATACTCAACCTATTGATGGAAATTAGATCAAGACCTCACTTGTTATTGCATGCCAGGCCTTGTTTTTTGAGTTAAAGCAATATCTTCCCGGGTCTCTATCCATTCGACCACCCCTATTAAATTATTCGTGACATAAAACTGATGGGCATTGGGCTCTGGGAGTGACTTATGACGCTAACATTTCTGGCACCGCTGCCGGGGATGAAGTTGAATATTTTCCCCAGGATTGAACAACAACGATTAACCGGTTCTGAAGCTGCATTAGATATCAGAACTATTGAGATTGCTACTGTGCACCTAGTGACTCCATTGAGGTGACTCTGCTGATGAGAACCCACAGGTGACTCCATTGTTTTAGTCGTGGCTTCTAAAGGTAGACATACAAGGTCTACTCCTCAGCTGCCTTTAGCACCACCTGAAGCTGACCCAAAGAAGATTATCAGAAAGGGAAAGGCTCCTGGAGGAGGTACTTATACTGCTAAACCAAGTTTTTCTGATGATTTTCATAATTCTATAGAAACTCCAACACCTTCATCTCATTCTGTTTTGTTACCTTCTGTTGGATTTTCCCATAGTTTAAATTTTGGGAGTGTTCCTGCTGAGTTTTCTCCTCCTGGTATTGAATTGGAAGGAGAAAATCTTGTCACTCCCTTCTCCCCCGAGGTGGTACCTTGGTTTAGGCCCAACACCTCAGAATATTTTCCTACCCTGGGTTTTACCACCCCTTCTCCTATTACTACTGTTGTCGAAGAAAGGGAAACTTATGTTCCTTTTATCCCTCAAGCTTGTTCTCCAAATTCCCTGTTGTTCCCCTTCCTTCCTGTAAGATCAATTCTTTTCTTTCTGGTTCAAACCTCCTCTCCTCTTGGTTCTCCTACACCTATTGTCCCTATGGTGGGTGCTAATCCCCCTGTAAACAGAATGGATGCCATAGTGGCTACCAGATATTCCCCCTTAATCCTACCTCATCCCATGAATCCTCTCCCTGCTGGAGATTACTTGAAATATATGCCTAAATTCACTGGAGAAGAGGACATAACTGTTGAAGAGCACCTTACTGCCTTCTACAGTTATGCAGATAGAATGAACATTGAAAATGAATATGTTTGGATGAAAGTCTTTGTCCAAAGCCTTGATGGTGAGGTGAGGAAATGGTTTAGGGGATTGGCCCCTAGATCTATTGCTGGGATTGAAGCTCTAGATGATTCTTTCCTGAGACAGTGGGGGGATAAAAAAGATTTTATGTATTACATGACAGATTTTGGTTCCTTGAATAAAAATGAAGGAGAATCTGTCTCTGACTTCTCCAAAAGATTCAATAAGATGTATAATAATATCCATGCTGAGATAAAACCCACAGAAGCCTCTCCTAAAATCTCTTATGCTAATGCATTTGACCCTGACTTCTGCCTTTTGTTGAGAGAAAGAAGAGCTACCTCCCTAGCTCAAATGCAACATGCGGCCATAGAGGTGGAATCTAATGTATTGGTAGTTGACAGACTCATAAATAAGACTGATACAGACAGGATAAAGGGAAGATCTGAAGCCTCGACTTCTAGCCCCTCTATACCTCACCCTCAAGTAGATGAATTGACCAAGATAGTGAAGTCTCTGTCTGCAGAGATGGAGAAAATGAAGGTGGAGGGGAAGAAAACATACAAAAATCCTCAAAATGCCAAAAACAAAGGAAATTTCAAGAGGCCGAATAATAATGCTCCTCAAATGATGCAAAGGGACTAGAGGGGAAGAGACAAAGAAGACCAGAGGATTCAGGATCCTCTTCAAAATAATTTTGTAACTAATGATGAAGAAGAGGAAATAGACGGGCTTGATCTTGAAATCCACTGCTTTGGAAATACTTCTCATTTTCCTCATCTCACTCAATCAGCATATGAGGAGTCTCTCATGGACAGTCAGTTGAATGAGATGAGCAAGGGAGACAAGGCTAGCATCAGCCAAAGCAGGTATAACCTAAGATCCAAAGAAGAAGACAAGAGCACCTGACGTTCCTGAATAGCTTTCTAGAGCAGAGAAACCTGCTAATGAAGTAGAAGACAAAAACAAAGGTAATAAGGCCCAACCCCTCTCTCCAATGGTCCAGATTCATGTTCCTAAAGTAATGGAAATCCAAAAGCTCGCATCCTCTTTTAACTTTGAGCATGAAATTCAAAAAATCAGAATCCCTGTACCCCTCTCCGAACTAGTCAAACATGAAGTGTTCAAAAAATGCCTCTCCGAGCTATTACAGTCTGAACCCTCATGCCATCCCATAGACTCAATCAATTTGCAAGATGAAAAGCCTACAGTCATCCTAGGTCTTATGGTAGAAGACAAAAACGATTCACCCCCTCCCTTCTACACATCCTTGAACATACATGACAAGGTGTTGCATAATTGTTTGATGGATTCAGGGGCTTCCCACAACCTCATGCCCAAAACTGTCATGAAAGAATTAGTACTATAAGTCACCATAGCCTATCATGACCTTTATTCCTTTGACTCCAGGAAATTTCAATGTCTAGGAGTCATCAAAGATCTGGTTGTGACCCTATTTCAGTTGCCCATGAAAAGTGTGGTCATGGACATTGTGATGGCTGATGTTCCCCCCAAGTTTGGTATGTTGTTATCAAGATCCTGGATAAAAAGACTTGGAGGAACCCTGCAAATGGACCTCACCTATGCTACTATCCTAGTGTTTGGGGGGGAACATAGGAGACTCTACAGAGAAGCCCAGTTGGCCTACATAATCAATGACGAAACCAATCCTACTAACCATCCTATCTTTGCTCTTGACACTAATTTGGGTTCTAGTTTACTGCAGCTCACTGATGCTCCTGAGCCTCCTCTGAAACTCAGAAAACAACCCACTACTTCTCATGAAAATTCCTCCCCCACCACCTCTGTCTGGAAAATGTTCTTTTATAGAGCCTCTTCCAGGGAAGGCGTTGGTGCCAGAGTGGTTTTTGTGTCACTTGCTCAGGGAACCATATCTCTGTCATACAAGCTAGAGTTTGAAACAACCAACAATGTGGCATAATATGAAGCTCTTGTTTTAGGTTTAAGGGATTCAAAGGAAATGGGAATTGAAGAGGTGGCATTGTTCGGAGACGCAGAATTGATAGTCCAGTAGATAAAAAACGCTTATCAAGCCAAGCATCCTCAGCTCAGAAGTTACAGAAATGAGGTATGGGACCTAATCGACAGTTTCTTCTCAGCATTCAAAATTTCATTTGTTCCAAGAGAAAAGACCACAGTGGTTGATTCTTTGGCTACATCAGCGAGCAATTTCAAGGTGCCCCTGCCACCCAAACTTAGATATGATATATAAGTAAAATACATGCCTTCCATTCCTGACAATGTCAAACATTAGAAGGTGTTTGAGGATGATCTTGAGATCAAAAGATTCCTAGAGACTGTTGAAGAATTTTCAGTGTTGCATACTGATCAAGACCCTGTTTCTGAAGCAAAGCTTGATGCTGGTGATTTTTTGAGTAAGATTGCAGAGCGTGACATTGTGCATCTACCAAGCAATCATATTCCAAAGGGACTAGTTCCTTCGAAAAGAATTTTTGATAGAAATGATGTGGCAATAAAGGGGAAAATATCATATGATAGTGCTGATGCAACTGGGTGCAACATTGGCACAGAGAAGGAACCAAAGTTTGTTAAATTGTCAAGCATCTTGTCAAAGGAGCAGAGGACTGAGTATATTGATCTTTTGAAGCAGTTTTTCGATGTGTTCGCCTGGACATATGAATACCTCAAGACATATGAAACTTCTTTCATTGAACACAAGATCCCATTGAAAGAGGAGGCCAAGCCATTCAAGCAGAAGCTAAGACCGATTAATCCTATGTTGTTGCCTATCATGGAGAGAGAGGTAAAGACGCTGCTAAATGCCCAGATCATCGTGCCTTTGAGATATTCAAAGTGGGTGGACAACTTGGTCCTAGTGTGGAAGAAGAATGGGGAAATCAGACTCTGTGTTGATTTCAGGAACCTGAACAGGAGCTCAAAGAAGGACAATTACCCCTTGCCAAAGATGGAACACATATTGCAAAGGGTAACAGGAGCATCCAAGATTTCCATGATTGATGGCTTCTCTGGCTACAATCAAATCTTTGTTCTGCCCAAGGACAAAGAAAAGACAACGTTTGCCACTCCGTGGGGCACATTCATGTATGCCAAAATTCCCTTTGGATTGATGAATGTGGTGGCAATGTTTCAGCAAGCCATGGACATAGCTTTCATTGGGGAAAAAGATAAGTTTGTGGTCATCTATTTGGATGACATCACAATATTTTCCAAATCTGATAAAGAAAATTGTTTTCATCTGAGGAAGGTTTTTCTAAAATGCAGGAGGTTTGGCCTTTCATTAAATCCCAAAAAGTCTTTGTTTTCCATGAAGGAGGGAAAGTTGCTCGGCCACATAGTATCAGTAGTAGGAGTCAAGATTGATCCCAGTAGAGTTGAAGCAATCCAAGCCTTGTCAATCCAAATATCCAAGAAGGAAGTCCAGTCTTTCCTTGGTAAAATTAATTTTCTAAGGAGGTTTGTTTCTAACTTTGCTGAGATGGTAAAGCTTATAACAGCCATGTTGAGGAAAGGAAATGGAGTTAGGTGGACTTCCGAGTCTCGAAATTCCTTTGAGAAGATAAAGAAATCCTTGAATGAAGCTCTTGTTCTTATCAGTCCCAACTACTTAAAGGATTTCCTTATTTTCTCCTTTGCTTCATCTAACACAGTGGTTGTTGTTTTACTACAAAAAAATGATGTCGGGTTGGAGTAGCCTATTGCACTTTTTAGAAGAGCATTAAGGGATGTTGAGGTCAGGTATGACATCATGGAGAAGCAAGCCTATGCCCTGGTGAAAGATCTAAAAGATTTTAGAGTCTATATCCCACATTCAAAATTCATTGCCTATGTCCCCTCAGCTACCGTGAAGGAAATTATTACGTAGCCTGACATAGACAGGAGAAGGAGTAAATGGATCGCCAAGATCCTTGAGTTTGATTTGGAGATAAATCCCACCAAGTTGATCAAAGTTCAAGGTTTAGACAAGTTGTTGGCTGAAGAAAATTGCAAAGCTTTGGGGGTAAGTTTCATCAATGAATGATCAGGAGATCAATAGGATCAGTTGGTTGATGCAGATCCTCAAGAAGAACCTCCATTGGCATGATGTCCTTGGTACAAGGATGTCATATATTTTCTGCAAGAGTTGCGGCCTCCCAATGGCCTGCAAAGGAACAAGGCAAGAGTTTTAAGCTCAAAGCAGTCAAATACTACCTTGTTGATCGAGTGTTATATTAGAAAGACCCCCTGGGGGTGCTTTTAAAATGTCTGAACCCACAAGAGGCCTAAAGGATAATTGTTGATTTTCATGACAACCTATGTGGAGGGCACTACTTCTGGAAGACCATGGCCTACAAAATTCTCAGGGCTGGGTACTACTAGCCCACCTTATTCACTGATGTCTATAGAGAGGTCTGAGCCTGCATCAAATGCCAAAGGTTCTCAAGAAAGAAATAGCTTAAATCTTTGCCATTAAAGGTTGTGGTTGTTCCAGGACCTCTAGCAATGGGGCCTAGAATTTATTGGGGAGATCCATCCTGCCTCCAGTGGACAACATAGATGGATCTTGACTTCCACATATTTATTCACCAAATGGATAGGAGCTATCCCCACCAGGAGTGCTTCCTATAAGGTAATCATTGGATTCCTGGACGACCTCATCACAAGATTTAACTGCCTAAGCAAGATTTTCACTGATAATGTAGCATCTTTCAAAGCCGAACCATTGGTCAAATTTTGTGAGCAGTTTGGGATCAAATTGATTCATTCTACCCCATACTATCCCCAAGGCAATGGTTTGGCAGATTCCTCTAACAAAATCCTAATAAGGATCATCAAAAGGTTGTTGGAGGACAACAAGAGGGCCTGGGATTCAAATTTGAAATTCATTCTGTGGGCTAATCGAGTGACAACAAAAAGATCCATAGGCATCTCCCATTTCCAACTAGTCTATGGAATAAAAGTTGTTTTTCCTTATTTTTCATAATTATCAAGGAGAGCCTGATGACATGATCAAAAGAATTCATCAGCTGGTAGAATTCCTACAGACCAGAGAGCAGGTGGTGATCAGAACCTAGGACCGTCAGCAAAAGATCAGGCAGGATTTTGATAGAAAGGTCAAGAAGGAAGATTTCTAGTTAGGTGAGATGGTGCTGAAATGGGATGCTCCCAAGAAGGACAAGGGAAAACATGGCAAGTTTGAAGCCCTATGGATCGGGCCCTTCAAAATCGATGAAGTATTTTCAAATAATACCTATAGGTTGTAGGATTTGGAGGGTGAGGAAGTGTTCAATGTGTTGGTTGTGGAGCCTGATTATCTTCATGATGCAGAGGTTCTTTGCTTTCAGCCGTGTCTATACCCCATGAAGTATTTACACCCCAGAAGTATGTACACTCT
>JASDQU010194921.1:0-19746 GCA_032191745.1 Picea mariana | reverse complement strand
CTTCCTTCTATTTTCGATGAGGGTTAACCAGAATCGCTAACCGCTTCATGTTGAAGACCTTCCGGTGGTTCAATGTCCAAACTGGTACATAACATGCACAGGAAATAAGAAAGTGATATAACCCTGGGCATGATGTCGATCTTGGAAAGGATGTTGGGATGAATTTTCTCTTAGAATGACAATCGAAGGTGATCTGTCAGCACCTTGTCATTATCGTTTGTAGCCACTGTGAAAGATGGGATCAATACAATAACTACTAGGAAAAATGGATATATATGATATTAATAATTAGGTTGAAATGGGTACACTTATTGATAATGAGTATAATTTTGTATGGACAAGATTAAATATTGATGGAATATTTTTAGTCTTTCCAATAAATCAATGGTTGTGATTTCAACGACTAACTTCCTCACTATTATAAAAAAATCATTTTTAATAAAGATTAAAGTTTTGTTACAAAGTTTTAAAATTTACTATGATGATTAGCTGATTGGCACATTTGAATAATTAACAAAGATCAAAATTTTATTACAAAGTAGAGTAACCTAAATCGGCTTTTCATTTTCTGGCCAGCAAAAACCTTTCTACTTTCACCAGTGCTAATTTATCCATAGGCAATCGAACAAAAAAATTTTGTGCGCGTATTAGTAAACAAAAAATAAGATTGCACACGTCGACCAAAAAACAGTAATATCCAATACCAATGTCGTCTCCTTCCGGATCACCAACGACGCCCTCTACTAACAGTTCTCTTAGCAATTAAATTGATGTTATTGTTTCCATAATTTATTTATGCTTGAGTCCCAGTGGCAGATCACGAGGAATGCTTGCTATCACTGATTATGTTCTTGTCGACTTTCTATCTCCCATTCCGTGGGCACTTGTCGATTATTCTCGACCCGTCTAAAAATCTCAGTCGAAACTTAGTTTGTTCAGTCGATTATTGTTGTGAGGGATGTAGCACCCCAAGGGTGTGGGCGGTTCAATCATTCATCCAACAAATTCCATAAGCATGCCTTCTTCGATACGGTTCTTTTGGCCAATCAACTAGTCGACCGTTATTTAGAGAGTCGACTAGGTCATCTCGATTAGTCGGCGTCTCTGAAGATTACTCATTAGATCAAATTTACAGAAGTAACAATCAACACTGTCCAGGAGAATAATTAAGTCCTTGGACAATCCAAAATCTTTCCATCTTTATTCCACCACATTCCTTATAAAAGTCTGCGACAAGTGAGAGTGCAGAATGTGCTGGTCGAAATATACCCAAGTCGAACCCTACAACCACTAGTTGACACAAGTCGACATATAGAACACTTGGTCGACTCTTTTATATTTGTGAGTGGGTTGGTTCATTCTCAAAAATTGACACTGGTGTGACTCTGGAACATCGTCAACATTCCCCAGCACGTTCATATAAGCTTCACAATCTCCCATGCATTAAATAATGCATTGTTCTTCCAGTCGACTGTGCATTTCGTTAGAGCAAGGATGCAAACACTCTTCTAGGAAATTGTCGCTTCAGTAGAATTGTGCAATCGATGGGTCAGTCGATGCTTTAGTCGACCATTGAGCAGCGCCCAAAACCATCAACAATCAGTCAAAAAAAAATATCAGTGAGTTTGCCTCTAGGAACATCCTCGAGCATTTATGAGCGATCTTTTGAATTTGCAGGTCGTCTTATTATCTTTAATTTTTCATCTCATCTAGGGCATCATTGTCTTTATTCCACGAGCTTATTCATCAACGAGCAATAAGAGAATCTTTCAATCAACACCAACACGAGCAATCCATGAGTAGTGATGGATGAATGATTTGAAGGACTTCTTTATTTTTTTTCTCTCCACTACCCAGCCGAATGAAGGAGGAAACAACCCCAATGTTGTAAACTTCTATATTACATGAGAATTCAAGAGAGACTCATTAATCACACCAAGACACACACATAATCCCAAGAAAGAAATGGATATCCAACCACTTTCGTATTCCTCCTTTAGGGTTATTTATACAATAGGTAATGGTCGGAGCGGTTGCACCCTCTCCAATTAATCATTTGTTAGGTGTTTTTTATCTTTTATTACGATGGGCACAATTAATGATCTTTTAATCTTAAATTCTAATCTCATGGCTAAGCATTGAAGATGCTGGCATATTCTTAGTCGTCCTCCAAAATCAATGCGTCAGATTTATTGTTCATAACTTCCTTGTATTTATGAAGGCATCCATTAACATGTTTACTTTTTTACATTTACCTAATAACATTATAAATTTACTGTAAAAATACATAATTGCCACGTTCAAATGATTAAGGAGGATTAAAATATATGCATGCCACATTTATATCATTAAGAAACACTCTGCACACGTTTCATTTTGATGACAATCATTCATTTTTTATATCTGAAAAGTCGTTTGATGCCACGACCTGCACAAACGTTTTATGTGCGCTCTGTGTTGGAGTCACGACGCAGTCACGGCTCCCCTTTCAACGTTCTCCAACCACGAGTCAACTGTGCTAGTTACATACATTTGTATATATTTACTAGGATTTATACACTCTATGTATAATGTCTAATAATACATGTATGTGATGAATATTAGGGCCTAAGAGGCCCCCTCAACAAGGTCTGAGTCAACTATTTTGGTATTTAGTAACTTCCAAGTTTGAAATGTGTGTCATGTCACCGTCACATTGTTAGTTAAATGTTGTTGGTAACTTTTTGGTTGTCATCCCATCATTACCAATCTGCGTCATTTAAGTCCACCAATTGTCAGTACTTTTCTAGCTAATTGCTAGTGCGTTAATTAGTTTTTTGTTTAACCAGCTGTCCCACTACCGTGCTGCCGACTATGCACATTAATGCCCAAATCCCTCAATACATATTGTCACAATTAAGGGCCATGCTTGTTTTTAATGTTGCATTAAGATACAATCTATCTGTCTTGATGACATGTCAATGCACGTCTTGCATCACCTTCCCCATTACTCTCTCTAACCTTGTGCTCTTCTCCCTCTCAAAGTCATTACTTTCTAGTTGTTATTTGAATTCTTCAATTTGAAGCCCCTCGAGTACTCCGTGATCCCGCACCTCTGTCCTTGTCCACCAGTCTCATTTTTTTACCAACACGGTCCACCAATATGGTTCACACTACATCCAGGATAGTCCTTCCAAAGGCCGTTGTTTGAGTGGAATTCATTGATCCTCAGGTCGAAGTTATGGGAGATCTTCACAGGAAAGTATAGCAAACTCGGTTGCTCGACATTGACCTCATAGATGCTTTGCAGTACCCCTAGATGGCTATCCATACATTCATGGATTTCCCACCCCATCCATGCGGATAACATTCATAAGATGTCTAGTTTATCCATGGAGGGGAAAGACGTGACTCAAGGCTTCTAGGGTTCAGGGAAGCACGATCGTAAGAAGAGAGAAATCAGTCTCTATGAAAAAATATGGGACCCATGAGGGGGTCATGAAGCACTCATTGAGCTAATCAATGATGAGAAGGTGCACAATTACTACTACTTAATTGCAGGAAAGGTCATAAAAAATTTCTCCTAAAGTGAGTGCACACTTAACGCTATTTTAGTGGTAGAGTTATGCAAGGAAGGAGCACCACTCAACTGGTGTAAGTACCTACTCACAGAAATGTTGCGAGCATGCATCGACGTACACGAGAGGGCCACTTATTTCATCTATGGATATTTGTTGGTCACTTTTGAAACATGGAAATGGAAAGCACCAGAACAGTGCCAACTATCAACTACCCAAGACACCCAAATTGCCAAGCTCTTTGACCCCTAGCATGCTCATACTACTAGCCCTCATGAAGAAGAACACAAAGATTCCCTTTTGTAGTGGAAAATTTACGTGATCACAACTACACAGAGAAAGAGGATTCCATAGTCACCGCTCAACCGACATACTCACAAGATCTGGTTTGACATGAATCGAGATAGTACATTTGTGCGGCCTCTCGTTATTTCTCCAACGTTGTTTCACATGACTCCCTTTTTCATTTTATTTGGACGAGGACATTCTAGATAAGTAAGTCACTGCATGGTTGGGAGTCACACATGAAAACAAGAGATCGGGTGTCTCATACATGATGCCTGCCATTTCACACCGGCCAACTCCTGCACAGGAAAATGGCGCCGACCCTAGCATGAGTCCGTCAAAGAGAGAGTGGAAACCCTATAGTTTTTAGGAAGAAGAAGATGAAGGAGAAGAGGATACATTACCTAGGAAAATTCCATTATTCTTCCCATCAATCCTTGAAGATGCCACCATATTTGGTAAGCGGTTATGTGAAGCCATTGTTGTTGATTTTCCTATTAAGAAGCCATGCACTGGATCTGCATCCCCCTCCTCCACTGACACCATCATCACCAAGGATGTTCCCATTTCTTTCCTTCCCCCTTCAACTCGCACTAGCATCCCCATCACCTCCTATGTCCCCATCATCACTATTATGGATGACCCCCTAGTCACCACCTAGTCCACTCCCATCTTTGAGGAGTCCACTTGTCAACCACCTAGTTCCATCACAACTACCCTTTAACCACTCCATTTTCCCCTATCCATAATCACTTTGACACCCATGAGACAGGGTCTAGTGACCCCTTTGCTACGACCACAAGCTCTACTATAAAACTTCCCTAGGTTCAGTTCTAACTTGACACCCATCCTGAATCCCTACTCTTTACAGGGGATGAGAAATTCTCCAAAGTGTCAGAACAGATGAGTCAATACCCTCCAGAAACTCATATGGATACCTAGGAGGAAACTCATTCTTCTCATAGTACAAGCTCATTTGAGGAACAAATTGATCCACTACTACATGATCCACAATAGTGCCACACAATCTTGGAATTGTGACTAGAGCGCATCGTCCTCCTTGGGACGTTTCCTTGAGAGGTCGAAGAAAAGGTTGCCCACAACTTCCACACTAATTTACCTAATCTTTACAGTGTTGGTACCCCCAATATGTCTGAGAAATCTATCGCCAGTGGTCAACCATTGGCTTCAATATTTCCCATGGATCCATACCTCACTAGTAGAGAGATCGTGGCTTGGTCCACTCTATATATATTCCATCTCATTTGAGCTTCCACTGATCAACTTGAGTAAAGGATTACTTAAGTCGAGCAAACAAATGAAGATCTCACACAACAAACACTACAATTGCACCAGGACATCATTGCAGCATCATCAACCAAGGAGAATGAGAATATATTGTGCATACAGGCTGAGTCTGCAGTTGCAACTATCTCTGATAAGTTTATCCAATTATGGCTTACATTCAGTTAAGTTGTTCATGAGTTACCTGAGGACATTACCCTAGTTGAGCTTATGGCAGAGGCCTGGTCGCATTTATCAAGGAGAACAAAGAGCCTCCAATAGCATCTTGAAGCCATTCAGATTAAGAATCAAGAGCATCATAAGGACATTCTTGAAAATATCATTCAGATCATTTTCGAGAGTGAAATAATTCACTATTCCCTTCATTTCTATGCTAGTGAGTGCAGTCAAATGTTTGATATGGTAAACGATTGGGTCGATGTTTTGGAAAATAGGAATAAGCCCATATAAGACCTCTGAATCCAAATACAATAGATGAACAAGGAGGCTCATGCGATCACTGACCCAATAATGCAGAAGGAAAATTTCATGGAGATCAAAGAAGTTGATGGGCGACTCAATGGAATGTATAAGGTGACTTGAGATGCAAATAAAGAACTTAGATATTTTAGGCCTGAAGTTCAGGATACCTATGTCACACTACTGCAAGTGAATTTGACTATGGAAAGGGAGTGGCAGACACTATTAGCCACTAAACCTGGAGAACTTGATGTTGCAACTGCACAAGAATTTGTTGCGGGAACCTCCATTTTGGTGTGCAAGTGGCAGGATAGGGTGGAGCTGTATAACAACTTCCTCCAACAAGCAGTACAGGTCATCCCCGAGTTGGGCTTTCTGTTTGAGGAATCCCTGGTAAGGAAGTGGAGGGTTGACTCACAGTTAGTCAATAGTTGTGGTAGAGGTCTATTGGGTCCTTTGCTTTTGGAAATACTGATATTTTTGGAAAAACAAAACATGCCAATGAAATATGAAATATTATAGATGACATAAAATAGTTAGATAAGCATAAATCTAATTGAAAGTGTAACAACGGTGAAAAAATCCAAAAGCATCATGCTCCAGCTGGATGATCAGTGAAAAATGCCAAGAGCATTGAGTGCATGCAAGGAAAAAGTCAGAAAGACAACATAATCAAGAATCCAAGAATCACCCAAGAGAAAACTATAAAGATGGAGCTATGTAACAGGAAATGGCTGGTTATGATTGTAGTTGGCCTTTGGTCTCAATTGTGGACGATCAAGGTTATTTCGGTCAATATTATTTTTGAGTAGAGAGCTTGGTCCTATAACTATTGTACTGTTCTCTCTATTGATAGTCATGTATCCTTCACAACATGATTTTGAGTCTGTAATGTGTTATGTAGAGTCATATTTTGTTGTGCAAGAGTTTATATTGGAGACCTATGTTGTACAATGATTTTTGGATCTTTGACTTGCTAATATAAAGATGTGTTTGGGCTCTAAAATTTCTTTCTATTGTGATTTGATGTGATGTATATGAATCTATAATTCTGTTGTGCAATTGCTTCTTTCTTGAATGGTTAAGTATTAGCTTGTTGTCCATGAATGCATTTGTGATTTCTTACATATCTATAAGTAATGTTAATGTAAATTTGATGTTACATACTCTCTGACTCACTTCATCAACCAATTCTTGGCTATGCCTACAATGATAATTCATTCCCTTGTGGAAGGATGAACATATCGGCATATATAGACTACAATTATGCCTTTTGCTGGAAACCCTAGAGAACCCTGGTCTCAATCTTGCGCCAACACCGACTTCAATTTTTATTATTATTGTGGAGTGTGATGTCTTAGGCCATGGCATTAGTGCAATTTTAAAGCAAGAAGGAAGGACCCTTGCCTTTGAAAGCAACCAACTTAAAGGGATAAAATTACTCAAACCCATTTATGAAAAATAAATGTTGGCCATACTACATGCAGTTAAGAAATGGCACCCTTACTTAATAGGCAGACACTTGCAAGTTAAAAAAAATAAGGATAGCTTGAAGTACTTCTTGGAGCAACAATTATATCTAGAAGAGAAAAAACATTGGTTGACAAAGATGCTAGGTTATGGTTTTGAAATTATCTATAAGAAAGGAAAACATAATATTGTGGTAGATGCACTTTCAAGGAAAGAAGAAAAAATAGAGGGTTCACCATGTGTTATGTCTATTCCACAATTTGATTGGGTGGAAGAAGCAAGGATAGAATGTAAGCAAGATCAAGAGGTATGTAAGATCATTCCACAAAAAAAAAAGGAACCCGGTGAATTAGATAAATTTGTATGGAAGAATTGTTTTCTATGGTATCATGATCACCTATATTTATGTAATAATTCCCAACTCAAAGAGAAGGTCCTTCTAGGAGGATATTCAAGGTTATGGAAAAACTACCACATGATCAAGAAGGATTTTTTCCGGGAAATTCTTAAAACTGATGTTCAAAAGTTTGTGTCTGAATGTGTGGTATGCTAATAGAATAAGCGAGAGACAATCAATATCTTGGGTCTCCTACAACCATTAGCTATACCAAGTCAATGTTGGGAAGAAGTTTCAATGGATTTTATTACAGGTTTACACAAATATGAAGGAAATAATGCCATCATGCTAGTAGTGGATAGACTAACAAAGTATGCACATTTTCTCTCTCTTTCTCATCCTTTTAAAGAAATTATAGTAGTGACAACATTCATGGAAATAATTCAAAATATACATGGAGTCCCCAAGATTATTGTAAGTGACAAAGATTCAATTTTCACTGAAATTTTTGAGACTGAATTATTTTCTTGTTTGGGTACTCAATTGGCTCACAAATCATCTTACCATCTTCAATTGATGGGAAAAATGATATTGTGAATAAATGTCTAGAAGGGTATCTTTGTTTCTTTGCATTTGATAAACATACAGAATGTATCAAGTGGTTTCCCTTGGAGGAATGGTGGTACAACAAATACTTCCATACTTCATAAAAAATGTCCCCATTTCTAGTACTTTATGGATATCATCTTCCATCCATCACATCGCCCTTGAAAGGGAATAAAAAGGTTCAGGGAGTGGAGGACCACATAGGGAACCGAAAAGAGGTTCTCAAGCTATTAAATGACAACTTGGTTATAACACAAAATATGATGAAACAATAAGAAAATCAACATCACAGTGAAAGGAAATTTGAAGTGGGGGGTTGAGTATTTTTTAGGCTACAACCATATAAATAGATGTCCCTCAACCAACAAAATAAGGACAATAAATTATCACCCAAATATTATGGCCCCTATAAGGTGTTGCAAAGTATTGGAAGTATGGTTTACAAATTGGAGTTGCCTCCATATTTATGTGTACATCCATTATTCCATGTTTATTTCTTAAAGAAGGTAATTGGTGATAAGATCCTATTGTGACAGGCAATACAAACCTCCATTTTTATTTTTGATTATGTTATTTCCCTAAAAAATGGAGCCCCTTTATTTTTAAGCCTAAGAGAAAACCTAAAAAGTCCCTTCTTCATCTAAATATTATTTTGGTAATTCATGTTTCACTTGGAAAACGAACATGTACCTAGTGTTGCAATCTAAATTTTAAATCGACAAAGTTACTTTCAAATCCTCCGAAGAGTTTGGAGGAGTTACTTCAAACTCCTCCAAACATTTCAGAGGAGTTAATTCAAACTCCTCCGAACAAGTTCGGAGGAGTTCCTTTCTTTCGTTTCGATACACAAAGATATTGTGAGAGTTGGGGGAAACTCCTCTGATATGTTTGGAGGAGTTACTTCTAACTCTGCCAAACTAATCGGACAACTTACCTCTAACTCTTCTGAAATGATCAAACAACTTTCTTTTAAATATTCCGATCAAAATTACCCCAACCACTGCATTAAATGTCATAAGTAACCATTTGGATATAAAACAAAATGGAGTTGAGACTTGTGTTATTTGACCTTTTGCGATTGAATAAGAAAAATCAGGGATAAGAGTGCCAAGATGAACGCCATTTCAGAATATTCCCTATCCATATCCACCACATGTCATCATACTCTAGGTAAGGTGTCTTCTCCTCTCTCCATTTTTCAAGATAAGATTAGGTCTTTGTTCATTTTTCCCTAGATTGATAACTCTCTTTTCCCCTTGTTATTCATCACTTCGCTCCTGGCCACACCTTTTTATTTCTCATTATCTTTACATTTTATTCTGAATATGTTCATGGCTATGGGATTCATAACCATTCAATCGCCCCCCCCCTTCACCGTGATGGATTTTCCCCCACATTAACCGTTACAAGTCCCAAACTCGTCCAAAGCACATAAACTTTGATCTAAGAAATTCCTAAGGTTTCCCTCTTACTCCTTCAAGCTAGTCGTAGTTCTCCTGATTGATCTTCTTGATTCTTAGAAAAACCTAACTTCAAAATTGGATACTTTCGAAGTAATTCTCTGAGCATATCGGAGAAGTTACTACTAACTTCTCCGATATGATCAGAGGAGTTGAAATTATCTCTTCCACACGTTTTCGAAATAGATGGAAACAACTCCTCCAATCATATCATAGGAGTTACTTTTAACTCCTTCGATACGATCATAGGATTTCCTAGTAAGTGCTCTGAGCTCCTCGATATGATGACGAACCCTTCCAAATTCATATCGAAGAAGTTACTAAGAACTTCTATGATGCACTCATAGACATTGTTACTAACTCCTCCGATACACTCGGAGGAGTTGCTACTAACTCTTCTGATCTATATTAAGGAAGTTTTTTGCTTATTGTTTTTCACTTTTCCAGGATGATGCCCAATATTTTCACCCCAAAATATCACTGAGCATTGCCTACTATTAACGTGACATTTGTGAGGAGAAACTTTCCATGACTTGTTTTCATTAATTCTTATAATTGTCTGATTATTTAACTGTTTCCAAACAACATTCTCTAAATTTATTTTGTCTACAGATTCAGACATGTCACAAGAACGAAGACGATGATGAAACCAACAGGGTTTGATCCATTTGGTATCTCCCAACAGACAATAGAGACATAAAGTGTCGGGACCATATATAACGACACGCCGAGACTTCTAGATAAATATGGAGAAACCTTAAAATGGGGAGAATTATATTATATGTTTAAGAAATCAAACTTCTCTGTGGAGGTAGATAAAACAAATGAGCTCCAAGTGTTTAGGAACATCAAAAAATTGAGAATTTTTAGAGTGGAAGCACATCCAACAGTTTTCCCTTGTGCAGACGCAATTTATTGGATTTTGAAAAATGCACACATAAATAGTTAGTATATATTTAATGAAAGAAAATAACCTATAGCTTCATTCAATTCCAATGATTTAGCTAAGTGTTACCACATTGAAGATGGGAACAAAAGACTATATGGTCAACTCCTCAGTGGGTTGGAGCTTACACCGAAAAATTTATTCCCTACATGGTACAAAGAATACAAGTAGTTCAATTATCAGCCCAAGAGTTGATACCCCACAACCAATTTAAGGAGAACCTACTAGTATATGGTAGCCATGTTGTGCAGGTTGTAGGGGGAGCCATATGAAACTCATTTTCCCTTATCATACATGCCCCTAGTTTATTTTTTTGCAGATGTGGGAGTCTCATTCAACTGGGTAGACATATTGTCTGAAAATATCAGGGCTGCAATTTCTGAAGTTACACAAGCACAACTAGGAAGCTTCCCCACTTTACATATGTCTTCATATATTCTAGACATAATGTGTATCACTCACAAGTACCCAAACATGGGATGGAGTTGGTTTCCCACTAACGCCACTATCCACATGTACTGCAAGGTTCTTTAAGAGCACAAATATCGAACGAACTATCAAAGAATTTGTGAACACCTCCTTGACCCACTGTATGAATTTATTTTTTTCACCTCCCCACCTTGTATGAAAGACAGGGACATAGGAATCATAAGAAGGATTGGGGATTGTTATTTAATGGAGCACAATACCTATATAGGAATATATGGTGCGACGAAACCACCCCACTTACTCCCTCAGTTTGTTCCTGAAAAACTTGTTCTTTAGGAAGTGGCATATCAAACTATCATACATGGGGTCAGAGGGATGCTATATAGATCAAAGAAAGCAATTTTTCCACCACTACCTCTTTACATTGAAAACTATTTCTTTGAAAACAACAAGAAAGCCCAAACAAAAGTGGACATCCTACTCTCATACCACTTTGGAGAGAAAAGGTTCAGGAGGTATGACCCTAAGAATATTGTCAAAGAACACTTCAATAGCATGAGGCTCTTGTATGAATACACTATTGAATTCTAGAAAGAGAAGGAGGTGCATCAAAACAATAGGACTTACGATTAAGTCATATTCAACAGGTGGGGCTAGCCAAAGGGAAGGATCGCAGATGAAGAGGCTGCAAGAGAAGCAACCAGAAAATATGTAGAGAGAGATGAAGCTGAGAGATATTATCCCATATATGTCTCAAATAATTCAGGTTCTTCTATAGAGTAAGAAGGAGCACCAACAGATAAAAAGAGAAGAGAAAAGGAGAAGGTGCTGAAAAGGAGGAACGACACTAAAATAAACAAAGAAGTCGATAGAGCGAAAGATAGGGAATAAAATGAATCAAAGGCTAAAGCTAAAGTTGAAGCTGAAGCCAAGAAAAAAGCTACTGTGGAAAGAGAAAAGGAGCTAGCATAATCAACAAGAGTAGTAGCAGAATTGGCAGAGAAGGCGACAAAAGAAGTAACAGATAAATCTCTTGAAGAAGAAAGACAGAGGGAGAATATAGAGGACAAAGAATCTTACGCACACCTAATGAACTTGGATTTCCTAGGAACGTCTGATGCAGGTGTAGGAGAAGAAACAACAAGCAACGGTTTAGGCCTTGGGCCCTAGGAGCCTTTTCGATCAATAGAGGTATTGGATCTGAGAAGCTTCACATACGATAGTAAAACTGGTAGAATTGTGTAAGAAAGTGTTAAAAAAGTGCCAGTGACAGAAGGAGCACCCATATTAGTGGTTAATCAAGTCCCTGTTATAGGAGATGTCAGAGATGACCTTATGGCTACATCAAAGGCCGGTTATGCATTTATGGATACAACCATAGATAATGTACAAAGGCTATGCCAGTAGAATCAAGAGAAAGAGGCGATGATCAGGGAACTTGAAGAAATACTTCAATAAGTAAAGATTGATGAAATAAGTCTCCTTAACTTTAAGGCCAATGTGGAAAGAGTCAGGAATGACTTGGAAGATGTCATCATTGACATGTATTCCAATATACACCTCTTCCAAAATGCAGCTACAATATTTATTGACAAAAACAACCAAATACAAGGGAAGTTGACACAATACAACATTGTCCATGAAGGTATAATTGACATCGATGCATGGATAGTGGAGAATCCAGATGCACCTCCTAAGCTTTACAGACCCTCAAAATCAACAAGAAAGACATATATGTATGCGTTAGAGCATTTCTAGCAGATAGCTCAAAGGGAAGATAAAGAAGTAACCAAGACAATGGAAATATGTTCAAGGACTCACAAAGTTGCCCAAGAATTGATAAGGAATGGTCATCTTCCAATATTAGATGAACTCAGGAAGAATTTGGTCACATAATAATTGGTGAACGCATTCCAGGAAATCACAAGTCAAAGGAAAAATATAGTCGAAGCAACAACCTTTGTGTCCATTGATCTCATTGACCAACATCTTCTTCAGCCAGTAAAGCTTCACACTATGATACATTATTTTATGACCAAATTGGAAAAGGACACGAGCGACCTTGATGAGATCATCTCCATGAAAAATGCAACACTTGAACAACTAACATACAATAAAATAGAGTCCCTATATGATTAGTTGGAAGTTTGGAAGACATATCTCCAAACCAAAAGTTCATAGCTAAAGGAAAAAATTATTGTTTTTATTTCATCCTTTTCCTAACTACTTCAAATTTCATCCTTTCTACCACTTGTCATGAGGAAAGAGAAGATGAACAATTTTTGTAACTACCTCTTCAAGAAGAAGGCGAAAAGACAACTAAGAGTTACTAGTTTTTTGTATAAAATAGAATAGAGGCTCCTTTGAGAAGGACTTTTGGATTTTCAAGCATTGTATAGACCCAATAAACCTTTTGAGAACTTATACAGTGTTAATGAATATTGATAAGCCCTCAGGGAAAACATGTTATAGAAGGAATTATGTGTAGAAACTTATCAAAGCTTTGAACTACTTCAAGTGAAGATATTTGTTATTTCTATGGACTGTAAGAATGCTTTGTTTGTTGTAGACTAATTCTTATACAATCTTTGTCATTCTGCAGTTATTGACATTTCTTTGAATATTTCAATGCCTTGATAATTGTGGGTTATTACAGTGTATGTTGTGGTGATCTAGACTAATATTATTATACACATATGTAATCTATTGTCTACAATCTTCCTCTTTTGTTGCATATAACTGTATAAAATCTTGTGTAAAGTTTTGGTTACATTATGACTCACCAATTACTCTAGCATGATCCTAGCTAGGATAGGTTAGTGTAGATTAGAAACATATTAGTTGTGTTTACATACATATTCTTCATCTACATCTCTGCATTGCATCCACCCCCATCATTGGTACAATAGACTGTAACCTGTACGAAAACTAAAAGACAACAATAAATGGCAGCCGAACTAAATTTTGGATGGGACTCCTAATCCAAATGGTGTATAGTCTAATTAGGACTGTATACTAGGGAGTACCCCTTGTTGTTGTCGGGTGAAGTTGAACCCATCAATAGATCCCATCATCCTAGTCCAATATATTTTACCAGATATTAATGAAGAAGGGAAAATCATACTAGAACCAAAAAAAATCCTTGAAACAAGGATTAAGCAACTTTGAAATTCAACAATTATTGAGTACCTCATCAAATGGAAGAATCTACCAGTGTAAGAGGTGACATGGGAAGATGATTTCTTCATGCAGAAACACTCACAATTAGTCAAGTGTCAAGGAAAACACATGTTTGAAGGGGAGGGGCATGCTAAACCCTAGAAAAAGCCCCATGTTGAGTATAAACACCCTTATTAATCCCTAGATTTGGAATTATTAAATTTCTAGTGGTATATTTGCATGTAGGATAGAACCCTTCATTGTACCCTTTCATCATAATTGCACCCATTGTATCCTATATATATATACCAAGGAGACTTAGTCTTAGAAGCATATCATCTCATCTTTTACATTGAATATATTATAAAAGGAAGTTTGCGTCTCGAAGTAGATTGTTATTCATTTAATTTTTATCATTCTAAAACCTTTCGATCATAACAAGGAACCATGGTATAAACCAATGATTATCTCCCCTTACATGTGCATTTAGATATTCAAAAATGAAATTGAAAAACTAATCAAGGAGTTGTTAGATATGGGACATATACTACCTAGAAAACCCCCCTTTTCATATCCAATTGTGTTCGTAAGAAATAAGGGTGATTCCTTCCATATGTGCATTAACTACAAGGAATTAAACAAGAGGGCCATGGAAAATAGATTCCCTATCCCATGCATAGATAAATTGTTAGTAGAGTTACATGCGACATCTATATTTACAAATTTTGATTTGATATTTGGATATCACTAGATAAGGGAAAGGAATGTGACAATTGTAAAAAACCTTTGGAAGTCATCATGGATAGTATGAGTTTCGAGTGCTTCCTTTTGGGATAGCCAATGCCCCCATCGATATTTCAAGGTATGATGAGTTGAATATTTAAGCTATATTTGTGGAAGTTTTTTTTTTATGATATTGTTTTTATATAGAAAAGCCATGGATTATGATTTGAAGAACTTGAGAATTATTTTAGAATGCGGGGGTAAATGTATATTTTAAAAGAATCAAAGTGTGAATTTTCAAGGAATTATATTGTTTACTTTGGACATTTGATTAGCAAGGAAGGAGTCAATGTAGATCCAACTAAGATTCAAGACATGTTTGACGGCCCACTCACAAGAATGTGACTCACTTAAAAGGATTTAATGGGATATGTAGTTTCTACATGAAACTTTTCAAGGGTTTTGCAGGTCTCATGAAATCCCTCACTAATCTTACCAATAAGGAACAATTCAAATAGATATATGTAGTAAAGGCCACTCTTCAACTAATAAAAATTGTAATGACTTCCAATGATGTACTTGTACTTTCATATATTTTACAATTTTTTTTGTAGTGGATTGTGATGCATGGGGGAATGTCATAAGGGCAAGGGATCATGCAAAAAAGTGGACAATTGCATTTTAAAACATAAAATTAAATGAAAGAGAAATGTTATTATGCATTTATGATACTAATATGTTGGATCTAATGCATATTGTGGAAAAGTTCAATCAATATCTCTTGGAGCAATACTTTATCATCCAGACATACCACTAGAGCTTGAGATACTTCTTATCATAGAAAAATTTCATTGAACAAGAAGCAAAGTGGATACCAAAGTTACATAGATTTGAACTGGAAGTTTAGTATAACAAGGGAATAAATAATGTTGTTGTGGATTGATCCTTGTCCCAATCTCTTGAGTTGTTGTGAATATATGTCCTTTAACTTGGGTGGAAAGAGAATATATTAGCTAAATATGCGAAGGAAGAGAAGGATTTTACTATGTTACAAGATATAAAAGGGGCACATGAATATGAAAACATACACATTTTGAGGTGATATGATTTCTTAAAAACCATATTTTTATTGTACCTAATTCTAGTTCTAAAGACAAAATCTTAGTTGAATAATCAATTTTTCACTTTTTGCTAGTCAAACTATTTTTAAAGACTTACTACAACATAAGGAGTAAATTATTTTGGAAGAGGCTTATAGAAGATGTGAAGGACCTTTTTTAATGTGTGATATTTGTTAATGGAATAAATATGATATTGTTAGAATTCCAAGTTTTCTTCAAAAAATGACTATTCCCACTTAGAAGTGGGAGTTACTTAGCATAGATTTCATTACTCCTTTTCCTTGGGTGGGTGGAAATAATTCTATCTATAATGAAATTGATAGGTAGACTAAGTATTGTCACTTTATTTTCATGGATCGCATTGGTAAGATTCACAAATAGTTGAGTTGTTAATGTAACACATATATAGGTTACATGTGCTTCCAAAGAGCATTATTAGTGACCAAAATCTAAAATTTATTAGTAATTTCTTGAAAAAACCCCCTAAACTTGTTGGTATCACATTGAACCCAAGTACAATTTATCACTCTCAAACAAAGGAACAAACAAAAATAGTAAACAAATATTTGGATGAGTACTTGAGAAATTATGTTGTGAATCATAGAGCTTCATGGTCCTAATGGAAGCATTTGGTAGAGAATTGGTATAGTACAACATACCTATTACACACCTAAGTGTTGCACTACCAAGTTTCACACATTACTAAGTGTCACAATTTCGTCACCATGTGGACGTGTTTGTCATAATCCCTAGACATGTTGGAGGGGAAAACTATCATTTGGAGATCAAAATACTATCATTCACCTTGTCCCTTTTTGAGGATCATTTCTCCCCTTCCCATATAGAGAGGAGAATGAACCCTTGTCATCGCTCCTTGTCTAGTTATAGGGGAGCGATAATCTCTCCCCGTGCTCTGTTTTGGGGGGAAATGAAGTAGTTACAACTATAATGCCTTATTTTCAGAGGTGTTTTCTAGGAGATTTTTGTTGGTTAGAGGTTGGTTTGAGCTATCCTATATCCAAGGAAAGGTCAATCTTGTTTTTTCAGCTACATATTCACTTCATCCCATCCTCCCCTAAAAATTATCCTATAGTTTTTATACCTCAACTCCTCCTATATAATGGAGGCCACTCTTGGGTGAAAGGGGAGGAGAACTTAGAGCACCATACTTATGACTTTGTGACATTCAAAGAGATGGAAAGGAGAGCTTGGGGGAGCTGCTACAACATCAAAATCAAGGTTGTAAATACTTCACTATTTATTTCTTTACATATAATATATAATTTGGCCTATTCCCCTCATGCTTATGATGTTCACTATATGCATGTTTATTTTTCTTAATTCGATATAGATAGATCTATTCTTCTTAAAAATGTATTGGAAGAAGGAGATATTGATTCGTTCCTTATAGGACTTCTCTTGCACCAAGAGATTGGAGATCAAGATCAAGGTTTGGAGTAGTGAGGACAACCAATGGAAAAGAGGTAAGTTATCTATCATTCTCTTCTCATTCTGATTGTTGACATGTATAATAGATTTAAGGGGAAAACAATAAACCAATTGTTACCTTCTGTCTTGGATCAAAGGAGTCTTGATCCAAGGGGGGTTCACCTGTCTGTAGGGGAAACTTTTCCACAACAAAAACTTGGTGACTCCGCTGTGGAAAAGTTATTTTTTTACCTTTCCTTAGTGTTTTCTAGCCTTTTGAATTTTGGATTATTTCTTGATATTTTTTATTTGGATGCATATTCTTTGAATTATCCCCTTCCCTCATCATCATTGGGAAGCTTACTGAGTCAAACACCTAACCCTTTCTTAGATTTGGGAATTTTTGTATGTTTTTCATCACTTTCCTGACTTCATCCCCCCTATAAGGGACTACAAAGCAATAAAACCCTGCTTATCCCTCTTTTTGGGTATGTGTTATATTCTTTGCATGAGAATTTGTTTTTTCCTCGGGAAATGTGTTGCATTTTTTCCTTGTTTTTTGCGTTGCCTCAATTTTTGTGTCCATTGTTGGGAGGTCTTTCGACACATGGTTTTTGCCGATGGTTTTATATTTTCGGTTAAGGAATTAGTGTTGTTGACTAATCTAGGTCATTGTGTTAGGGTTTTGGATGTCGTTGGATCCTATATGTATATTGTATTGTAAACAATGTATCACATGAATGAATATAGAATATGTTGGTTTTCCTAGTTTGGATTTCTAGGGGGAAAATATCTGTGTAATGTTTGTATTTTCCATTGTATCTTTTCTGTTCTTTTACTAAAAATATTTTTGCAGTAAATATTGTACAAGGTTAAAATCTACATTTGGTATCAGAGCTTTGTTGGCTAGGGGGATGCCTTTGTGGTCAAGGGTTTGGCTCGAGACTGTGATAAGCCTTGTTACAGTGGGAGATCAATGGTATTGATTTTTCAGGTGAAAAGAAATGGCGAGAAATTCAAAAATGGAGATTGAGAAGTTTAATGGGAAATTTTTTTAGCTATGGAAGCTCAAGACGGAAGATCTGTTGGTGGAAAGAGATCAATGAATCACGGTAGATCTAGGTACTACACCTACAAGACTTTAAAAAATGAATGGAAAAAGTTGGATTAGAAGGCGAAAAGGACAATACAACTGTGTCTCTCAGATTCAGTACTACTGAATGTGTCAAAGGAAGATACAACCAAGGATTTATGGGATACGTTGGGGAAGTTGTATCAGTCTATGTCCCTAGTAAATAAACTATTCCTGAGAAATAAGTTGTATAACTTGAGGATGAGAGATGGAGACTCGATGGCATAGCATTTGAACACCTTTAATACTGTGGTAAGTCATTTAGTATCTATTGAGATCAAAATTTTAGATGAAGATAAGTGTAACAATTTACTGTTTTCTTTACTGGACTTGTGGGATAGTCTGGTTGTGGCCATAAGTAGTAATACAACTGCCTTGAATTTTGATGAAGTGGTCTCATCCTTACTGTCAGAGGAGATGATCAAAAAGAATATGGAAGGACAGAGCACAAACACATTATTTGCAAGAGGACACTCCCATGAAAGAAATAGATATAATTTCTCAAGTGGGAGATCTAAGTCTAAGGGTAGATCTAAATCTCCTGAAATGTTTGTAAAGGTATGTTGGATATGTGGAAAAGAAGGGCACTACAAGAAGCAGTGTAGATCCAAAGTTGAGAAAAAGAAGGTATCTGAAGAATCTCCTTCTACAAAAGAAAAGGCCTACAAGGAAGAAGGAGGGGATATGCACTTGGATTATTCAACCACACATGAAGATAATGAGGCATGGTTGGTTGACTCAGGTGCATCCTTTCATATGACTCCTCACAGGGAGTGGTTCTGTGAATATGAAAGGTATGATGGAGGTAATGATTTCCTAGTTGATGACTCGACAACTATAATCATAGGTCGAGGAAAATTCAAGTTGAGGCTCATATATGGAAGGATTAGAACACTACCCAGTGTTCTGCAAATCCCAGAATTGACCAAAAATTTGATTTCTGTAAGAAAAATGGACAATGTAGGGGTAAAAACAATATTTGAAAAGGTTGTAGGATGGTTCGAGGATAAATGGTGTTGTTGAAGGAAGTTCAGTTTGGAACTCTGTATAAGATGCAATGAAGCACTATTAGTGATGGTTGTAATAGTTTCATTGTTCTCGATATTGGATTTGAAGAAGAAAGAACTTCTACAGTCTCTGGAGAAAATGTTATGTTGTAACATCCCGCTCTGGCGCACTGAGACCACTTATTCTTTGAGGACACTTGCTCGCAAGTGATCTGGACCCTTTTTGATGTTAGACCTTTTGTATATGATTATGATGTGATTGACAGATGATATGATGTGTTCCTATTCATATAGACAGGTGCTATTGACTCAGCTTATTGAG
>JASDQU010194920.1:6516-16814 GCA_032191745.1 Picea mariana | reverse complement strand
GGGATCTTCATAGCAGATAAAAAGAAAAAAGAAGCAACTAGATGGATGGAAGAACAGAGAAACCCCATGCCCATTAGGAGCACAAAACCTTGCCACTATTGCAAGGGGTTGTGGGAACCAGATCATAGGTGCAAGGATAAGGATCAGAAGCACACTATTGAGGCATACTATGACAAAGATGATGAGATGTGTGAAGATGGAGTGATAGAGGTCGATTCAGAGAAGTCAGATGATGACAGTGACTCTTGCACAGAGGCTAGTGATAGTGACTCTACCTCAGAGGATAGTGATGATGACTCTTGCACAGAGGCTAGTGATGCTTGCACGCTTGAGGAGGATGATGACCCTTGTGTAGTGGGTAGGTAGCTAGATGGACAGAACGATAGCACCAGTGTATCAGCAGACATATCAAATACCATTGATGTATTTACGTCTCAACAGAGTAGTGACACTTGTGAGGAGTCACACGTGTTTTCACCTACAGATGACCAACCTCCTATGGGGGCCGTGACACATCTTTCATCTGTTCATACACCCATGATAGCCACGTCACATGAGGAGATCATTGGCATGTCAGGTATGATGGATGAGCCTAGTGTGAGGGATGCACACCATGGACAGGTAGACCCACAGATCTAGGAGGAGGTACATGACATACATGCAATTGACCTCACACATACAGGTCAGCCAGAGGAGATTGAGTCATAGCTATTGAAGACTCCATTGGTTGAGAAGATTGCAGAGGCTGACAGGTTGGTGGAGGAATTACTTCCAGGATCGGCTTGCATTGATGTGGATGCACTTTTTAGCAGTCAGGATGACCATGGCACATGTATGGATACATGTACATGGGATCCAGGTGTAGATGATAGTAGCAGGGTGAGTGCACAAGAGGATACAACTACTCATATAGGATATAGGGTGATTCAGAGGGAGATAGCACCTAGTGACGGGGTGCAGTGGCATACATGAGTACCTAAAAACATAGTAGACAATGGATAGTTCAGCACGTCATCTTATACAGATGGTGTTCTTGGGGATTCCAGAGTTTACACTAGTAGGACTAACACTAGCAGTGAGGGGTTTGAGATGGCACCTCAACATGACCATGATCAGGATTCACACCACTTAGCAGCACAGTTGAGAGTTAGTGAGGCTATGATCAAGGAAACCACTAGACATATTGATGACATGCATGTAGTGATGGCATATTATTGTTGGAGAGCATCAGTGGCACAGGGTAGCTCAGATGGAGGATTTACCATGGATGATTTTCGCACTCTCAGGAAGAGAGTGTCTATGATGAGGACTGACTACCAAGTTGTTGATAGACAGGGACTACCTACTGGGGATTGGCGAGTTGTATCACAGGGCCTTGAGGGGGTAGGAGTTGGAGGTAGATCGACTCACTCAGGAGTTGGAGAACACTCGAGGATTCTTGAGAAGCACACAGGCAACCCTTTAAGAATCAGAGTCTAGATCATATGAGCTTCTTGAGGAGATCCATCAGAGATCCACTTCATCTGTCCTAGTGGACACTCAGGTATATCATTCAGTCACATTGCTAGGATATGTTGATGATGTAGTAGAGGAGCAACAGATGATGGAAGAAACTTCCATTTGTCTTCCGAGAGAGGTTGGCCTCCATGTAGAGGTTGATCCAACAGTATGCCCAGGATCTATGAGACAACATAAGTATACCGGAGATGAAATGGGTATGCCGTAGCATACAGTGATGAGTGATAGCTCACAAAGACATGCAGAGATGTACGGTGGGATTTAGAGGGGTATAGTGCCTTACAGGGAGGATACACACCTATGAGAGAATGCAGATGTCACTCCTTTGCAGCAGCACCTAGTTATGCGAGATCACCTTCACCATTTCAGCAGTTGCATGGGAGATGACAGATGGAGGTTGGTTGACTAGCAGTCGGAGGGGTTACTTCCGGTTGTACTAGATGGTTGGGATTCGATGATGACCACAGGAGAGCATCTATCATGGATATCGATGGACGAGCTTCTGGTTGAATCCTTGGGATTGACCAAAGCATGTGATGCCTTCCAGTCCTACAGTCAGTTGCAGATATGTCTGTTATCTTTTTCTGACACATTTATCATTGACAACAACATGAGGAGGATAACAGATGAGCATAGACGGCTTCTGACAATGATCAGTCTCACACGGGAGCAGTTAGACGAGATTGGAAGTGATAAACTTCCAAGTTTTTCATGGGATCCGGGAGTTCACTGGGTTAGCAGGATGTTTCACTACATGACGACCCAGGTTGCGCCAGAGAGCCACATACTCCACCTTGGGTTGGTTTGGAGTGGGCCTGTAGGTACTTGTCCTATGGGTTGAGACCTTTTCTCCCTCTTGATCATCATGATAGGGCATGGAGATGTTTGGACAGGTACTTATTCTACAAAGGTGTCTATACAAACCCTAGAGGATGATTCGGTGGTGAAATATTCCACCTAGCTTGTCCCAAGCTTGGTCTTAGAGATGCAATACTCTCCCACACCATTCTAGTTCCATATCTACTCAGTTGCAGGAGAATTCTACATCAGTTGCAGGGCAAAGAGAGAGAGGGCACACCAGCTAGGGTTTCCAGCAAGAGGGGCACACCATTCATTGAGGGAGGATTCGTCCTAGCTGAGGAGAAGTGATATTGGGAATTCCAGGTATTGGGTTTTCCTTGTAGGTGTCCTAGCATCATTCTTAGTGGTTTCTGGAGGCATTTCAATGGCAAGTTTATTTGTATTGACAGTGGGATGATTTCCCAAAAGGAGAGTGCAACACTATTTGGAGGGTATCTAGATCTAAGAATCTAGCAGGTATTTTGATGATTTGAGCACTTGGGTATTCATTGTCGTGCCCTGATCTATCATTCTAGTGGACTAGTGGAGTTGTTGGAGGTCTCTAGGAGAGAGGCCGAATTATTAGGGTTTCAATCATCCAGTGGGGTGCACCATTCAGTGGAGGAGTTAAGATCTACAAGGTTTGAGAGGGATCTTGGAGATTCAGGCACCTAGGTTGTTCTTGCCATCACCCGATCAACTGTTGGCAACTTTATTGAGGTGATTGGACATCTTTGGCACCAGGGACGAATTGTTGAGGAACTTCATCTATCCCACAGGATGTGGCATTGGTCTTCATTTCTTATCCAGACTTTAGAGGCTTATTTTGTATTATCGGGAGCTTTTTGTAGCAGCTCTATTGTCTATTTTCATAGCCATCTCTTGAGCATTCCAGATCGACATCTCCATTGTAGCAGGGTCTTATATCTTATGAATAAATGAAGATTTGAGATGTTTTGGCTTGTCTATCACATTACATATGGTTGAGGTATGTTCCATGGTTATATCTTTTGTTTATTGCTGCAACACACATATATATCACATCAGTAAACCCTAAGGCCGAAATCAAGAGGCCATTCAACAAGTAAACACATCTAAACAAGTAGGACAACAAAGTGTTTGACGAAATACCTCACTCGGAAAAGTTTTAAAAAGACACCAAAACCGTGATGATCCTTGCATTATGGCTTGGGACCATTACAATTTTGAAGTCATCGAAATAGTAGATGGCACAACACCATACCCGACACTACTCGGTCTAGACTGGGAATTTCACAACCATACCATAATTAATTTGAGGACAAGAAAAATGAAATTTCAATCTGGAGATTACAAGGTTATAGCACCACTAGATCCATCAGAAGGGGAAAGGTTCGTAGAACCCACTTGCCTAGACTTAGAGGAAATTGGTCAGTTATATAGGACAACTATGCGTGAGGAGGATTATGTAAACCCAACTGCAGATGGGATACTCAGTTGGCGTAGTATTACTTCATGTGCGATGAATTCATACACCGGGTTAGAAAACTAGCAACAGAGACTACATGAAGTATCCACGAGAAGATGTGCAAGAATAGACCGCGCAGTATGATGGATAGGCATAGAAATTGCAGAACCACCCAGTTTCCATGGACTTAATGATTTGGAAACATTCTTGACACAATATGAAGATGAAGTATTAGAGAACTAGAGGCTACTAGCACTGGACTTAGCACTCTAGGCCACACCCACCAGATGGTGGGGCGCACACAAGGAGACCATCACAAACTGGTACCAATGTAAAAGGATACTGCGAATAAGGTTCGACACACCACAGAAAAACAACAAACAACATAAATATGAAGGATTTGGAACACCAGTGAAACATGTGAGGGAGTGCGAAACACTGTGGAAATTGACACCACCTAAGGAATGGCCTCACCACTTTATTCATACATTATAAGGCATACAAGTGAACTGGTATACARATCAGGAACTAYGCAAAGGAACTACAACATGGGMAACATTGCAGCAAAACTTTACCACCACTTTCTCATTCGAGCATGAGAACCCCAACATAGACGCAGCTCTAAAATGAATCAGAGGAGTCATATTCATTGAGGATCTAGAAGTAGAACTCATTACTAAAGAGAAGCAGCGAAATAAATAGACATTCAAGGAACTATTGTCATGTTATCAGGTACAGGAGGACATACTGAATGAAGAGAACCCACATGACATTCAGATTGTAGAAGCTGAGGATGACAAAGACGTGAAGGGACCACAAATAGAATCTGAAGTTATTTTCACGCCAATCAAGGTAAAGAATGTTAACATCGATACAAAAAAACATCCAAAAATGGCCAGCATTGGAGACTACTGTGATGACCCAACAGTATAAAGTATTACAGAACCGTTGCATGAATACAACGACTTATTTCCTACAACATTTACAGAGATGAAAGGTATAGCAGGTGAACTGGGAGAAATGAAAATACCTCTCAGACCCAAAGCAAGACCGATCAAACAACGACCATATAGACTGAACCCTATATATAAATAGAAATTTAAAGAGGAGATTGATTGAATGCTCAAAGCTGGAATAATCGAACCAGCCGAGGAATCAGAGTGGATAAGCCCGGTGGTCGTACAGGACAAGAATAAAGGAAGAGGGATTAGGATATGCGTCAACTTGAGGAAGTTGAACGATGCATGCCTACACAACCCATTCCCTACACTGTTCACAGATGAAGTTCTAGAGAATGTGAGGGGACATGAAGCATACTCATTCACTGATGGATTCTTGGGTTACCATCAGATTAAGATAACACATGAGAATAGATACAATACCACATTCGTGATGGAATGGGGATCTTACCAATATACAGTCATGCCCTTTCGACTGAAGAATACACCATCAATCTTCTCCAGAGTGGTTATCATATATTTCAAAGAATTCATCCACCAGTTTCTCAAAGTATATCTAGATGACTGGACATTCTATAGTCTATTGAAAAACCATGTAGAAGTTTTACGCTTGATGCTAGAGCGATGCAGACAGTGTCAGATATCCCTGAACACAAATAAATTCATATTTGGAACATCGTTTGGGATACTATTGGGCCATATAATATGAAAACAAGGGCTATTGGTCGATCCGGCAAAGGTCGTCGTCATCGTCAATTTACCAGTGCCGAAAACATTCTGTTAGCTATGAGCGACATTAGGACATATAGGATACTATCAGAAATTTATCAAAGGATATGCGCAAATCACAACACGGATGGAAAAAATGCTAAGGAAGGATACAAAGTACTAATGGAACGACGAGTGTCAACACGGTCTGGATACCCTGAAGGAAAACATGGTCATTGCACCGATATTATTATTCCCAGACTGGGGAAAAGAATTCCATGTGCATGTAGATGCATCAGCGATAGCCCTGGGAGCTATCTTAGCATAGCCTGGAGTAGGAGACTTGGATCATCCAATAGAATTTGAAAGCAGAAAAATATCTAAGCCAGAACACAACTATAACACAACGGAAAGAGAAGGCCTAGCTATGGCTTACGCACTTCAGAAGTTCAGACACTACTTACTGGGAAAAAATTTTAAGATGTTTACAGATCACTCAGCCCTAAAGTACCTAGTCAACAAGCCAGTGTTGGGGGGGAGAATATGTTGATGGTTACTATTATTCCAGGAATTTGATTTCAAAGTAATCGTCAAACCAGGGAAACTAAATGCAAGCCCTGACCACCTATCATGGGTCACAAATGGAGAAGAAGCCATAATCTTAGAAGACAACTTTCCAGATGTAAATCTATTCTCAGTACAAATTGTTGATGACTACTTCACAGAGATCATCCAGTATTTGAGCACAGGTACTGCACCACAAGAGTATACCACTGCGCAGAAGAAGAACCTGGTATTTCACACATCCGACTATCTACTGATCACAGAACATCTATATAAAATAGGCCCAGACAACATTTTGCGAAGGTACATGCTTGAACATGAATGACCAAGGATTTTATCAGAAGCCCACAAGGGATTGGCAGGAGGACATTATGCAGGAAAATATATCACGCAAAAGGTACTCTGTGCAGGACTATGGTGGCCAACGATCCATAGGGACTCAAAAGAATACTGTCATGGATGCTATGTCTGTCAAAGGGTAGGCAAACCCAACATAAGGGATGAGATGTCGTTACGACCACAAGTGACACTACAGGAATTTGATAAATGGGAAATATACTTTGTGGGACCTATTAACCCACCATCCAAAAGAACAGGGGTAAGATACATCGTCACCACGACAGAATACCTAACAAGATGGGCGGAAGCCGCACCAATAAAGGACTATAGCACAGAGACTATTGCACACTTTTTATTCGAATAAGTAATTACTAGGTTTGGGTGACCAATAGTTCTAATGAGTGATCAAGGCACGCATTTCATAAATATCACCATCTGCACGATGCTCGAAGAATTTGAATTTCACCACCAGAAAATCACACTGGATCACCCATAGGCGAATGGCATAGTAGAAGCCTTCAACAAAGTCCTAGAGAACACATTGACAAAGATCTATAACATCAACAGAGACGACTGGGACCTTAAAGTACCAGTAGTATTATGGGCGTATAGGACGACATGTAAGAAGTTGACAGGGCACACACCATTCAAACTCGTCTACAGCCAAGAAGCGGTAGTACCATTGGAATTTTTAATACCCATCTTACGCGTAGCTGCCATCACACAAATGAAAAAATGTGGTGCGATAAAGGAAAGGTTGCATCAACTGTTAGCAATGGAGGAAGACCGAATCCTGGCAGGATTCCATCAACAAGTGCAGAAGGTCAGAGACAAAGCATAGCACGATCGACACATTAAGAAGAAGACTCTCACGGAAGGAGATCTGGTATTGCTCTACGACAATAAATCGTTTCAGCACCCAGGAAAGCTAAGAATGCATTGGTTAGGACCATACAAGGTCAAATCTGTAACAGACATCAGAGTTGTACAATTAAGAGATATAACAGGCGCAGACCTCTAAGGAATGATCAATGGGAGCCGACTGAAGCTGTACAAGGATGGTCAACCACCCACCGCGCAGTAGAGAAAAAAAAAACCAAACAACAATGAAAAAAAGCCATAGGATGCTCAAAACATGAATGTAGTAAAGGCAAGAGTAACGGTCACACGCCTAAGGAAAACGAGTGGGAAAAAAAAACTCGRCAAAATCAGGACGATAGGAAAACACAAAGCGGAATTAAGGCATGACAAGGACTGATGGAACATCACATTAAACACGCCAACTTGAAACAACCAGAGAAGTGTAATGGCAAGTATGAAACTGTCGCACATGCATTGAATCCATAGTTATGGTGCATCAATCACATCATGGAGGAAGCATATTCATTAAGCTTCAGGAAAATCCCATACAAAATGCGAGCACGGAAGCAGTTTGTCTATTCGTGAAAGAAGAACATAGAGAGAGCCACAATAGATCGAACAAACAAAGCAAGATCACAGGCCTCTACAGACAGTAGACGCCCGACACTCACCACTATGGCACCATCGAAGTCCGTTGAACCAGGCTCGACCACGAGGCCGACCAGAGTTCAAAATAGGTCACGAGGACCGCTGGAAGAAAACGAGCAACAACAACTGAAGATCATCGATATCGATGAGATCCCATCCCCAGAGATACCACCAGTGAGCCCCACACCGATACTGGAAGAGATTCAGTAGCCACAACCAGAGGAAACAAAAGAGGATACGCAAGAAAAACCACGGGAACCTCCGAATGAAGAAGTGGAACCTCAACAGGTAGTGCAACAAGAAAGCACCAAACTAGCCACGAAAGGTAACAGCATGACACAGAATAGAGGATCAGAAGGGAAATCCGACAAGTCGCAGGTACCTAGCCTTGATCAATAGACAGAAGAGACCACAGGAACTACCTTGTCTTGGCCAGAATGGCTTATAGGACATCAAACGGGGATTGTTGGAACTTCGTACTAAGGACCACAGCTAGACGATAGAATTTTGATACCGATCTCACCTCGTAAGAAATCGGTAGCAAAAATTGTGCTACCACACATACCAGAGGGAGTATAGGTAGAGCCGTAGTTACTGGGTCATGTTGGGAAGATCAAGTATTCCGACCATGATGTCTCAGACAACCCTAAGTACCTAGAACTTGCACCCAGAGTGTTCATGCAGAACATAGTGGTCAACCAACTTGGAGAAAAAATCAGTCAGCCGCATCAGTGGGCAATTGGACTGGACCAAACTGGCATTTTAGGACTGTTACAACTCCCACACTTTGGCAGAGGCTAGTACGCAACTACATGCGTCAAGAAACTATTAGAAGTTACACATGGAGGGGATATATGGTTGGACAAACCCGTCCCCATAACAGTGGATCTTATCTCCCAGATAACATGACTACCCAGCTAGGGTATGGGTCCCATGTTGATTCTGGATGATAAATCCAAGGAAAAAGTGTCAACAGAGGAAATGAAGAAGAAATACAACATAGCGAGGGGAACAAGAGGCATTATAATCAAACGGATCAATAACCCAGCAACACAATTGGGCACAAAGATCTTAGCTCATAAGTTGCTAAGAAAATGTCGCAAAGATGAAGTACCAGCAGGAGTCATCGTAGTGGCAGCTCAGTGCATAGAAGGCACCTTTGTGAGATGGGCACCTTATCTGTTAAACTTATTCCAAATGGACTGCAGGGACGCGGAGGAACTTGGCACAAAATTTCATTACACATGGTTGATAACCCTTATAGCCTTCATGGGATGGCAGGAACCATAATACGTAGTTTTTTCTACAAGACCACAACCCTAGGGAGCAAGATATTGAATACTAAGATCAAGGCCACAGACCAGACAAAAGAGAGAAAATGGAATCATCTTCGAAGCATACCTATGAGATATGCAAGAATATATTAACCGGTCATGGAGAATAACACCAAAATCTGTCGCACTATATGGGAACATCGCTAACTTATGGGCAACAAGGAAAGCCATGTGGATACAACCAAGGCATGATCCCGATAATCAGTGGCTACCGATGCGCTACTACATCACAGAAGGGGATATAGACATGGTCATCAACGAATGGATTGCTGAATGGAAGATCCCATCCATTCCCCTGGAATTACCAGAAGGACCCATAAAAGGAGAGGCAACGTAGACAGAAACACAACCTTCGCAAAAACCAGTGCCCAAGAAACCAAGGATGATCCAAAAAAGACCACCTCTAGAAAGCGAAGGGTCGAAGCAGACAGGAACCCAGAAGGGGCAGAAAGAGACCAATGAATAGCCAAAGCAAACCAAGGGAACGCAAGAGACCACCCCAAACCCCACCGCACAGGAGCCCGGGGGAAATAAGAGGTTGGTTGAACAGGCCACAAGTGCATGCAAGAAATCAAATGCACAACAAGCGTCACTAGACCTGACGATCACGGAGGACGATGGAGAAATGATCACCAAAATGGTCCAAGATTGTCTGGTGAAAGACTTCGACCAGGAAGCACATCACAGGGATAAGCTACAGAAAGAGCTGGGAGAAATAATGCATCTCCTCAAGAAACTCGGAGAAGCCCAGAGCACAAGTAGCAGCAGGGGCATAGAGCAGTCAAAAACATAAACCAACGAAAGAGTGGAGATCGAAGAATGAGACCCAACTCTTCCAATGCCACACGCATCCACAACGGTCCACATAAAACTGAACATCCTGCGAATGGATGAAATAGTGGGACAGACACCACTGAAGGATTTGGACCACATTCAGTTGGTCTTGACACGAATTTCATCAAGGGCACTGTACAAATTATAGGTTAGCGTCGACCACAAGATGTAGTCTCGGGCACATAAGAACTTAGTCGAGCTACAGAAAACAACAAAACAGTTCTTTTTTGTAGCTCGACTAAGTTC
>JASDQU010194919.1:23857-38746 GCA_032191745.1 Picea mariana | reverse complement strand
TATCTTCAAAAGTGTGATTTTGAGAAGCTGATAAGTGTAACTTTCTTCATGAAAATGATCTTAAAGAAGAGTTAGATCTTCTATCATCATGTCATTATCATGTCATCATCTCGATAACCAAAAATATGGATAACAGTGGGTTCAAAGGAAGAGGACGAGGAGGAACCTCGTGGTGAGGAACCTAGAGTTGTTGTTATTACTAGAGGAGCGTTGTCACAGGAGAAGATAGGGTGACTCCAGGAAAGACTAAAGATGGATCAGGGATCAGAAGAGATTCAGAGAAGGTACCATTGTTTGATCCAAGGAAAGAAAAGCATACTTTTGAAGAAGCAAGAAGAGAATTTGTAGGTGAACAGGATTCTTCATCTAGGACATAACCAGAAGTAAGGGAATGTGAAATGACTCCAACATTTGATCAGTCTGCCCTACCTAGACAGGGAAAAGAGGTAAGAAAGCTTATGGACTTCTTGTATACTTTTATTAATTTGATTAAATATGAAAGAGTTGTGCGGGAACTACAACACCTGATAAGACAATATGAAATTGGAAGAGTAGATCCTCTACTGAATAGATTTGTGAATCAAGTATCTAGAAAAAGGAGGAAAAACAAGGAACTGCACCTTAGTGCTCAAATTGGAGAGTACGACATAGACTATGTGGTCCTTGACTTGGGATCATAAATAAATGTTATGATGAAGCAGACTTGGGCATTGATGGGAAAACCTAAATTGATTTACTCTTCTATTAGGCTCAGGATGGCTAATCAATAGGCTATGAGCTCCTTTGGAACACTAGAGCATGTCCTTGTAGACATTGATGGAGTGAGGACATTTGAGGACTTCGAAGTGATCAAGATTGTTGATGATAGTTGTCATTATCCTGCGTTGTTGGGTATTGATTTGGATTTCAACAATTTGACTATTGTTGACCATAAAAAGAGAAGAATGACATGTGAAGGTGATGGCCTTAGGGTCATTGCACCTCTTGATCCTGATGAAGGTCATAGATACAGAGAACCTATAAGAGAAGAAGACTGTGCCTATGAGCTAGAGAAAATCTATAAACTAAAAGAAGGACAACATGATTATATTAATCCTACAACAGATGGAAATCTAAGATGGTGAAGTGAAAGTGCATGTTCGTCAGATTTAGAAGAAGCATTGGAAAATTGGCAGAACATAATGTATGAAGTCTCTATGTGGAGGTGTGCCAAATTGACTAAGGCAGTTCGCTGGATTAGAACAGAAGTAAGTAATCTTCCTACATTTGATGGCTTGAATAATTTAGAGACATTTCTATTTGAATTTGAGGGAATTGTACCAGTACAACAGAGGTTGTTGGCACTAGATGAAGCCTTGAAAGAAACACCAGATAAATGGTGGGGAACACATAAGAAGAACATCGTGGAATGGGTACAATGTCGCACCTTGTTGACAATGCACTTTTCAGACCAAGTTGAAGGTTGCAAAGTTTGATACACAAGTCATATTTGTCCTAAGGACCATGTGTAAGTTGTGAGGAAGCCTGGAGTAGCACTCCTAAAGAACAGTGGGTACATAAGTTCATGAACATCTTAGATACTACGCCTATCAACTAGTATCTTCAAGCAGAACTGCACTTAGTCACTACATATTGGTATAGTATGAACCATAACTTTATAGCTACGTTCCTATTTGAAAGTCAGTATCCCACAATAGATCAAGATTTACAAATGATGACCTAACCCCCCTCTTGAACAAGAAGAAAATGAATGGATTGTGCCTCTTCAACAGTTACAGGGTTGTTATAATATTAATGTTGATGAAGATGATGACCCTAGGAATGTGAACATTTCAGAAAATGAAGGACAAAGAGATATACAAGGGCCAGGGATTGAATTATCTTTGGTTGGGCAGCCTATTAAAATTAAGAAGGTTAATATTGGAACAAAGAAACCACCTAAGTTGGAAAATGTTGGAGACTATTGGGATGATGCTACTATTAGTAAGATTACAGAACTATTACATGAGTATCAGGACTTGTTTCCAACCAAGTTCATAGACATGAAGGGCATTAAAGGGCCCATGGGAGAAATGAAGATTCCTTTGAAAGAAGATGCAAGGCCTATCAAGCAGAGACCTTATAGACTGAATCCCAAGTACAAGAAGAAAGTTAAGATTGAATTAGATAGAAAGTTGGAAGCAGGAATTATAGAACCAGTTGAAGAATCTGAATGGATCATCCCTATGGTGGTCCAAGATAAGAAGACAGGAGAAATTAGGATTGACGTAGATCTAAGGAAATTGAATGATGCATGTTTACATGATCCATTTCCTACACCTTTTACTGATGAAGTTCTAGATAATGTAGGAGGATAAGAAGTTTATTCATTCACAAACGGATTTCCAGGCTATCACCAGATAAGAATTGCTAAGGAGCACAGACATAAAACTACATTTGCAACAGAATGGGGTTTTTTTAGTACATTGTGATGCCTTTTGGTTTGAATAATGCACCAACCATATCTTTCAGGGTAGTGGTCGAAGCATTTAAGGAATTTTTACATATTGGAGGCATACTTCGATGTCTGGACCATTTTTAGTCTACTGAAAGATCATACTGAATGTTTGAGATTAATGTTGGATAAGTGCAGGCAATTTAAGATTGATCTGAACTTGAAGAAGTGTATTTTCTTTTCACCTTTTGGAGTGTTGTTAAGACACATTGTGTGTAATCAGGGGTTGTTGGTAGATCCTTCCAATATTGTTATCATTGTTGATCTACCTCCTCCTACTTCGGTTAGACAGTTGCGCACTGCATTGGGACACACGTGATATTATAGAATGTTTATTAAGGGTTACACATAGATAAAAACACCTATGGAGAAGATATTAAATAAGGATAGTAAGTTTCAATGGATAGAGGAATGCCAGCAGAGCTTCGACAAACTAAAGCAAAAAAGGGTCACTGCGCCTATTTTGGTTTTCCCAGATTGGAGTAAGGAATTCCATGTTTATGTCGGTGCTTTATCCATTGCATTAGGAGCAATTTTAGCATAGCTAGGTGTAGGAGATATTGACCACCCTATATCCTTTGCTAGTAGGAATATTTCTACATCTGAAATGAATTATACTACCACTGAAAGAGAAGGCTTAGCTATGGTATATGCGCTACAAAAGTTTAGACACTACTTGTTGGGAGGACATTTTAAGATGTTTATTAATCATTCTGCATTGAAGTACTTAGTCAACAATCCAGTGTTGGGGGGAAGAATATGCAGATGGGTATTATTATTCCAAGAGTATGACTTTGAGATCGTGGTCAAGCTAGGAAGAATGAATAAGGGACCTAACCACTTATCTAGGTTATAACATGGAGAGGAACCCACCATTCTGGATGATACACTACCAAATGCACAGTTTTTGGACATCAAACTAGTCGATGATCACTTCGTTGAGATAGTCCAGTTCATGTCCACAGGAATGGAACCTCATGAATATACAATTATTCAGAAGAAACAGTTGGTAGTCCACACTACAGATTTTCAACTTATAGTTGGACAGTTATATAAGATGGGACTAGATGAGATCTTAAGAAGATGTATTATGGAGTCAGAAAGACCATTGATCCTTGCAAAATCACATGAAGTCATCGCAGGAGGACATTATGTAGGGAAAGAAACAATGCGGAAGGTTCTCAAAGCTGGCCTCTAGTGGCCCACTTTACATAAGGATGCTAAGGAATACTACAGAGCCTGCAATGTATGTCAAAGAATAGGGAAGCCTTCTAGAAGGGATTAGATGCCTTTATCACCTCAACTAACATTACAGGCATTCGATAAATGGGCTATTGACTTTCTGGGACCTATCAACCCACTAGGAAAGTGCCCAGGATCTCGATACATTATCACTACTACAATGTATTTGACCAGATGGACATAAGCAAGAATAGTTAAGGACTGTAGTGCAGCTACAACTGCGTGGTTCATCTTTGAGGATATCATAACCAGATTTGGATGCCCAAATATCCTTATGATTGATCAAGGCACACACTTCATTAACAAAACTATTGAAACCTTGACCCATGAGTTCTAAGTTCATCGTCAGAAAACCACACCTTACCACCCATAGGCGAATGGTACAGTCAAAGATTTCAATAAGCTCTTGGAGATAACACTGACTAAGATTTTCAGTGTTCATAGAGATGATTGGGATTTAAGAATTCTAGTAGTGTTATGGGCTTATTGAACTACATGCAAAAATTTCACAACACATACTCCCTTTAAGTTAGTTTATGGCCTGGAAGCAGTGATACCTATGGAATATTCGTTACCAGTTTAAGAATTGCAGCATTTATAGGTAAGGATGACATCGACGCTGTTGAAGAAAGGCTCACACAATTGATGGAACTAGAGGAAGACAGGTTCATTGCAGGATTTCAGTAGCAATTACAAAAAGAATGAGAAAAGGCTTACCATGACAGACATATCAAGAAGAAAGCATTCAAAAAAGGAGATTTGGTACTTTTATATGACAACAAGTTCATGAAGTATCCAAGAAAGTTCAGGACACATTGGCTTGGGCCATTCGATGTTTCCTATGTTACAGAAGGTGGAGCTGCGCAGTTGAATACTATTAATGGAGAATGGAAAGATGGTTTAGTAAATGGTAGCCGGTTGAAGTTGTATCGTGACAAGAAACTCCCTCGCAGCTCTCAGTAAAAGCAAAGGAAGAAGGGTCTAGGTACCAGGTGCAGTTGAAATTGGGTACCAGACACAAAAAAGACAATTTGCATACGTTAGGGAGAGACAGAACATAAAGCATAGGCTGCTTTGTGCAGTGTGCAATCGAAGTAATACAAAAGGTGCAAGCCTACAATGGCTCGAGACAAGTCACATGTGAGTGTTGGGGGCTTGTTGGCCCTTGGTCATTTATTAAGGAAGAAAGAGAATATTAAGGAAGAAGAAAGACAAAGTATGAAGTGCGTAGAAGGCACACAAACTGAGGAAGGGTCGAAGTGTTTAAAGAGGCATAAAAGAAGGAGTGAAGTAAAGGAAAGAAAGTCGTTGAAAGAGAAAATCAAGCAAGAAAAAGAAACAAGGAAGATAGATCATAGACAAGTCAGTAAGCGAAATAAGACATTAATGGGTGCTTTGGATCACCTCGCAGAGAAAAAGGAAGAACATGTCATTGAAGTCCTTAAAATGCGGGCTATCTGGACCTAGGGTTTTGGTACCTAGGGTTTTTTCACCTAGGGTTTTGATCTAGGGTTTTCTAAGAGTCATGGAATGATAAATAAAGATCTAGAAGAGTCAAGAAGGGAGTGATAGTTATGGTGAGATGTAAAAGTTTAATGTCTTAGAATATCGTTGTATGTTGGGGGTCTTCAGCTGTTTGCCAAGATCTATTCTGTAGCTGGGTGCGCAAGGAGAGGAAATAAAGAGGAAGGGAGAGAAGGATATGCAACTGAGTGCACAGATATAACTGTATATTTTCATATATTTGATCAATAAACACAGTTATGCGGATGTAGCCCTAGGGAGAGGGTGAACCACGTAAAATCTTGTTGTTCTATGTGGTTGATGTTGTGTTATTTTATATCTTTTGTATTGTTATTGCATTTTTGTTTTCCCTACTTAAGATAAGAGATATAACTAACTTCGCGATGTTAAGCATAATATTGTTAAGAATCTCTATGTTATCTTGCGTTGTTATTCTGGAATCATCTTGCACTTCATCTGGTTGTAGACACCTGTGTCCCGCAACCCCCCGATTGCTACTTTGGCTGAGACTTCATTTGATTCACAGGTGTTGCCGAAAGGACCAGTTGTTAGGGTTTTTTTGTGCACTCTTAGAGTTGAACCCTGGGTCTGCCCCTGTACCAACACAAATATCAAATTAGTGTATGAGACCCTCTTTTTTTTGGGATAAGGGATCCCCTTCCACGCAGGGATTTGATTGCTAAATTCTAAAGAGGTATACATAACCTGCCCCTATGGATTTGAATATATAATCCTTTAGGAAAAAAACACATATTCTTAACTATTAGACCCATCCAAACTATCTAAATAATATCTTAAATTTATTAAAATAAATAAATATCAAATATTTAAATTCTACGTCTAATTAATATATACAAATAATATTCAAATATCTCAATTGTACACAAGTACTCTGCAGTATCAAATATTGGGATTCCAATATTCTAACTTTGAACTTCCCAATCTCTAAGTATATAGTGCTATTTCAAATTTTGAGGTTTTTGAACTTCCCAACCTGTAAGTATGTAGTGATATTTCAAATTTTGAGGTTATATACATATCTAAATTAATATTTGTTTGCAGTTAATATACTTTTACAAAAACATGTATACATAAAATTGATAAATCGGGTTTTAAGTTATTTTCATCTAAACCATAAATAACTCTCACATGCGCATGGGTATATGATATAATTTTATTTATTTTATTTTCTGGGGTGAAATGGAAAATTTATCAAAAGCAAGTGTAGACTTTCCAAATCACAATGAAAATATATTATAATAATCATAGAGAACATATTAATTCATTTAGTATATATTTTTTTAAAGAAAAAATTATAATTTATATTCTATTATAAAATTTTTTGCAATTTTCATGTTTTCAAGGAACAATACAAAAAAACGTAAGTACAAATGAAACGATGGTTTGGAAGTTGAGGATGTGACAGTGGGGGGAGTTTATGAATTGTAATGGCAATGGTGTTGTAGGTAATGTTTTTCATGTGACATTCTTTCCCCATTGGGAACAAATGCATGTACACATTGAGGAGTACCCCTGTGAGGGTATGGAGTATGTGGGAAACCTTGAGCTATTGAGTCCAGTTGGCCTAGGATGGAATCTAGATTATGAGTGGCCTTTCGATGTTTTCCAAGCTTACACTTAACATAAAGACCAAGGATACCCTCTATAGGTCATGTGTATTGCTTCAAGGCATTATTCATGGCTCTTGATGCCTCAAATCTTTCTTTAGGATCTAAGGCATGGCCTTCTTCCCTATATCATTTCCAGGACCCAAGAATACACACCTACTTATCCAAACCACCTAATGGCACCAACATCCCCAACCATAGACCAAGATACCCTTAGGAGGCCATGTTTGGTTGTTCAAGGAATCCTTATTGGACTTGGATGGATAGAAGCTTCCTTTATGGCCTAAGTTTCATGTTTCCTCCCTTGACCATGTCCAAGGCCCTAAGACCCATACCTGGTGCTCAAAATTATTATTCTACCTATATACGTAGTTAGAGGAAAAGGATGCCCTCAAGAGGTTATTCGTGGTGGTTCAAGGTCTTAGTCTTGGTCCTAAAAGTGTAAAAGATTCATTTATGGCCTAATTATTGGGTTTGTTCCCCTGACTGTATTTAGGGTCCAAAGCGTCATACTTAATGTTCAAAACCTCATAATTTTGACTATCCCCATCTAGAGACCAAGGATGCCCTAGAAAGGTCAATTTTGGTAGTTCAACATGTATTTATTGTCCCTAGACGTTTAGAATCTTCCTTTAGGACCTAAGGCCCAAGTTTCCTCTTTCAATCATGTCTAAGGACCCAAGACCCATACCCAGTGTTCAAAATATCCTAATGGTGCTTGTTCCCCCACTTTAAGGTCAAAGATCCCCTCGAGAGGTCATCTATGGTGGTTTAAGGTATCATTCATGACCATTGATCCCTAGAATATCCCTAAAACCTCGACAGAACAAGTGTGGTGGCTTGAGGCATTATTTTTGGCCCTAGATGCCTAGAACTTTTGAACTTCAACTAAGGCTTGGGTTCCCTCCCTCAACCATATCAAGGCCTTGAGACCCATAGATAATGCTCAAAACCTTGTGAGGCAACTAATATCCTTTCTTACAAGCCAATGATACCCTCTAGAGGTCATTTTTGGTGCTTCAAGGCATTGTTCATGGATCTGAATACCTCAAAGATTTATTTGGGACCTAAAGCGTGACCTTCTTCCTTATATCAGTTTTAAGTTCCTATGACACATACCTACTACTCAAAACCACCTAGTGGCACTGACATTGCTAATCATAGGACAAGGATACCTTTAGAAGGCCATGTGTGGTTGTTCGAGGCATATTTCTTATTCATTGATGGATAGAAGATTCTATTACGGCCTAAATTTCATGTTTCCTAACATGACCATGTTCAAGGCTCTGAGATCCATACCCAGTGCTAAAAAATGTTAATGGTACCTATATTCCTAGTTAGAGGCAAAGGATTCCCTCGAGAGATCATTTGTGGAAGTTCAAAGTGTCATTCTTGGCCCCAAAATACTAGAATATTCATTTATATCCTAACTATTAGTTTTTTTCCCCTAGCCATATCTAGGGTCTAGAGACTCATACTTAATATTCAAAAACTCACAGTGTTGACTATCCCCATTTGGAGAGAAAGGATACGCCCCTCTCACTAGCAAACCCAAAACAATTTTCTTTGATACCAATATGTGACATCCCCAGCCACCGCCCAATAGGCTGAGCATGCCCACCACACCCAAGAATGCATGTCTTGAGCCAATTTGAATTTATGATGCCAAACAACTAACTAAAGATGCATGAAATAATACATGCAATCATCAAGATTCATATTAAACTATGAAGGAATAAACAATATTCCATGCACATCAATAACTAGCCATCGGGAACATTATTAATTCATATCTCATAGATAATAATCGATACACGAAGGAAATAATTATGCAAGCAGAGAAACACATGACACATATCACTTATATTTAATAAAACCATTCACCAACTAGTTGTAGACCAAGGACGTTCCACCCAACTTTAGAAATTGTTGTTCCAAGTCTCAACAACAAGTCACCCTCAAGCCAGGGCTATGAATCCATAAGGATGGGTTCCAGAGTGACACTTAGTTTCCCAGCCTAGTCAACACTCAAGCTCTCAAATATTTCTCAACTCACAGCAATCCAAAGTTCACAAGATCTATCTCCCAGCTTGCACCACCCAAAAGAATGGACCCCCTTCATTGGCACGCAGTCCCTTAGGTTTCCCACCTCCTTCGAGGGCTCTTGTGCATCTGGTCAAGAATCTCAATTTTGGAACTCTCAAGATTTGCAGTTGTGACAAATTTTATCAAAATTCTAATGCATCCATGCCTTCATGCATTCATTCATGGATGGAATACACCAGTAAATCCCACATCCAACCGACCATGGATTTTGTTCCTCAACAATTTGTTTTCTGAACCAACCCCCAAGACAATCAACAACAAGGTTTAAATATCTAGGTGCCCCAAAGCCAACACGGTCTCCTCAAGAGACTCATCTTCTCCCTCATATGCCCCCAAACACAACCATGGGTAATATTTAATTAGGTAAAGCATAAATTTTTACCTTCCCTATTCCCTCGTCTCTCGTCAAATCATATCCCCCTATAACTCTTTTCCTTGTCCATCATGCAACCAACAATGTACTTTTTATTATTAAAAATGTTTGAAGTATTATATTTCTTAAGCGCTTTGGTCCCTTTCAATTATTCTGTCATTCTGGCTTCCCATCATATAAACAAATTAAATTATTAATTTGAGGTATTACATTCCCCTCCCCCTTATTTTGGCACTATCCTCAGTGCATATACAATACATAAAATAAAATATCAAAGTTCTTCAAAACATTGTGGGTACTCTGCCAAGATGGCATCCTCATGCTCCCAAGTTGCATCTTTAGGACCGTAGCAGGTCCACTGAACTATTACCAGTTCTATGACTTGATTCAATAGAACTTTGATCTTTCTATCCAATTTGTGCACCAATTGGACTTGAAAGTCCACTTGTGGCTCCACCTGAATCAAATGTCAATCAATAACATAGTTAGGATCATGTACATATTTTTTCAGCAAAGAGACATGAAATACATTATGCACATTCATGGAAGAAAGCAATGCACGCATGTATTTATCCAATATCTCGAATGGACCATGGAATTTGGTTGCTAGCTCTGTACCACTGCCCAACTTTAATGAACTCTTCTTGGGCTTCACTTTCAAAAGAACATGCTCTCCCACTTTAAATTCTCTAGTTGTCTTGTTCTTATCTACATAACTCTTCTATATATCTTGTGTTTCCTTCAAATTTTTCTTGATTCTAACCATTTGGTCTTCCATATTCTTGAGCAATTCTGACCAAGTATCACTATGTCTGTTGAGTTGTCCCAACTCACTGGAGTATTACATTTTCTACCATACAAAGCCTCAAATGGGATCATCCTTAATGAATCTTGATACCCAATATTACTAAGGAGAATTCCAACAAATGAAAGTAATATTTCCACTTAAATGGCTTATCCATCACATACATTCTCAACATGTCTTCAATTACTTTGTCGACTCTCTCGGTATGCCCATCTGACGGTGGATGGTATGTTCTGCTAAAGTTCATATTTGTACCAAAACCCTTAAATAATCCCCTCCAAAAGTTTGAAGTAAACTTGGTACCTCTATTTGAGACAATTTCCTTAGGTATTCCATGCAACCTAGCAATCTCCCTCATGTAAGTTTCTACAATATTGGTTGTCGTATGATTCATTATTACAAGCACAAAATGAACAATTTTCGTCAATTTATCAAAAACTACCATTATTGAATCATTTTTCCTTTCTATCATGGGAAACTTAGTGATAAAATCAATGGTTATCACTTCCCATTTCTTCTTTGGAATTGGTAATGGATATAGAAAACCCATTGGGTGTCTATGCTCAACTTTCACTCTCTGACATTCCATACATCTAGTAATGTAATTAGCAACATCCTTCTTCATTCCAGGACAAAAGAATTAACTTCTTACTATTGCAATTCTTTTTCTAGTAACCGGGATGTTTAGCATATGGAACATTATGCATTTCCCACTACAAGGAGACACCTTCTTGTGGAGGTTTTTATAGAACCTCCTCGAAAAATTCTTCCCTTTGTTGTTTATAATGAAGGTTGTTAGTGAAGGAAGCCGTGAAGTTTTTTTTAGAGGTTTTTATTTTGATATTCCTTTATGGCACATACGCACCAATTCACATCTAAACACTACCACATTGGTGCTTAAATGTTCAAATTCCCTATCACTGTTCATAGCAGAGGCAGGTCACCAGAAGTTTTTGCGGAGGTTTTTTTTAATTGGTGTGCCTTTAAGGAATAGACACACCAAAACATTCATGAACAATGACATCCCTATGTGTCCATGTTCCAGTAGAGACGCCATACTTTATAATAAAATAACATGCACGAAATAAATTGCATCATTGCCATTGAACAACACACACCGGTGCGCCTAGTTGTCTAAAGGTGCACCGAGGTAGGGTGAATAAAAAAAAATCAAACCTATTTTCATTGTTACCATGCATTTATTGCTTTCAAATTCTCAAGAAAGCACCATTGTTCACCTTTTTCCTAATATGCCTCATTTCTAGTGCTCTACATTGACTTGGATAGTTCAATTGTTGGATTCCACACATTTCCAAAATTTGGAAATTACCACAAATTTTCATTTCCTCTCAACGGTGATACCATGCCTCCTTGGGACAGAACAAAGCATGTAAATTATTTATTACCTTCCTATTTTCATTTTCATCCAATCAAAATTATAATTTAGCTTGAAATTTGGCATTTAAAAAAAAAAATCAATTTCGTAGGGTGCACCTAAATAGTTTTGCTCGCCTCGAAGCGGTGTGTATTGTATTAAATACACAGTGATCACCACCTTCAGTGCATTTATATATGTCTGCATTAGTGCATTACACTTCATTAATTGCACAACTAGCTGAATGATATATAAAATTTAACCTAACGGTGCACCAAGTTTAATCAATCACCTCGGGGCATACCCAAAACATAACGTCCCAGAGAGTCAATGCTTAAATGAATCACCATAATTTTAAATAAAATTATATGCACTGAATAAATCACACAGGTGTCATTGCATATTATTCCTTGGTGCACCTAAATGTCCAAAATGAACCGAAGTATGGTAAATTAAAAAACATTACCAAACCTATTTTCATTTTTATAGTGCATCCCGTGATTCCAAAATCTCAAGAAATAACATGTGCTCACCTTTCTTCCTAAGACACCCTATTTCTGGTCCTCTACACCGACTTGGATAGATACATGGGTGGATTCCATACATTTTCAATTTTTTTAAATTACCACAAATTTTAATTTCATCTCGATGGTGCAACCATGCCTCCTCAGGACATAAGAGAGTAGGTAAATTATTTATTACCTTTTTATTTGAATTTTCATCCATTCAAAATTACAATTTAGTTTGAAAGTTGTGATTTTTTTTCAATTTCATGTGGTGCACCTGAAAAGTTTGTCTCACCCCAAAGTGGTGCATACATTGTTAAATAAATAGTCAACACCACCTTCGATGCACCACAAAAATGTACACATCGGTGCCATTCACTCAAGCACAATGCTATGAATTATTAGAAACAAAGTAGTGTGTCCTTAGGAATTCCTCAGAATCGAGGCACAATGGGATTCTACATGCACTATCACATTTCACTTCATTAACCGCACCACTAACATAATAATATATAAAATTTAACTTAGAGGTGCAGCAATTCTAACCAACACACACTGAGGCGTACCTGAAAAATAACACTCTAGCACGTCAGTGTTCAAATGCACTACCATACTTTATAAAAAACATACGCACACCAAATAAATACCTCTAGTGTCGTTTAACATTACAAACCGCTACAATTCACTCAACTAACGAAATCACTAACTGAACGATTTATAAAATTTTACGTAGCGATGCAACCATTGTAATCTAACACATCGATATTTTATACTAAAACACGTCGAGGCATATATTGCCTGATTTTTCATAGCGGGGTGTCTCATTGGATGCCTCATTCTTGGTGCTCTATCCTTTACAACGTAGTGCATCCTTTGGAACTCTCCAAAACTGGTGCAAAATGGGATTCTACCCGCACCGACACATTTTACTTCATTAATCACACTGCTAACTCAACATTATATGAAAATTTAACCTAGCGATGCATCAATTTTAACCAACCGCACTGGTGCATACCTGAAACATAATGCCTCGACATGTAAATTTTTAAACACACTGCCATATTTTGTAAAAAACTACACACACTGAATAAATCACACTGGTGTTATTTAACATTACCCACCAATACACTTCACTTAACTAACGATACCGCTAACATAACGATTTGTAAAATTTAACATAGCAATGAAAGCATTGTAATCCAACGCACCGGTACTATATATAGAAACACATTAGAACATATATTGCCCAAATTTTCATAGTGGGGCATCTCATTGGATGCCTTGTTCTCAATGCTCTATCCTTTACAATGCATCGAGGTACAAAACATCAATGCTCCACTATCACGGTGGTGTCGATGCATTAATAGTAACCCATTGCACCACTTCAATTGTGATGATGAAGTTTATCTTAGTGGTGCCCATCATTCCACCAAACGCACTAGTGTTATAAAGAAAATGTCATCGATAGATATCATGTCAGTGCTCTGGTAGACATGGCGCACCAGTGCATTTGGTTTAACAAAGGGCATCGTGGATTTGTGTGCAATAAATTGTAGCATTGCAGTGCGTCATTATTGATGACATGAACCAATAATGTTAAATGTATTCCATCATTGCATATAGTCCTATACAACACATTGCTTAGTAGTGTTGTTTTTTTTAGATAGCACACCAACGGAAAGGCGTATGAACTGTCGTAGGCATGTCGATTTATTTTAAATATTTTTTTGCAAAAAAAATAAAAATAAAAATGGATCTTTTAAATACACGTCAGTTATAAATGCATTTGTTTTATAATTTCAATTTATTTTATCTTTATATATGTGCCTAAAAATATTTGTATGTGAATTAGAGACGACGATGAAGAGAGCAAGAGGAGGAGGGGAAGAAACACATATAAACATATTCTTTTGTGTGAGAGTGGGAGGCTAGGGAGAAGGATAGGGAGGCTTACCCTCACCCTATTTCACAGTATACTCATGAACTTTTGATGGATATTGACCTCCTAAAGTTTTATCAGGAGGTTAGATCCCTTAGGGGGAACTCTGCATTTTTACAATAGTTGATTTGTTGTTGGGATCATGCGCGTCAAGGATTCAGAGTCGGTTCTGATATGTGGTATCATCCCACGAAGGAGGATGTATATTTCATCATTATGTTGTCTAAGAGGGGAGTTTTTTTCCCCATTTCCCCACACTACCACTCGGTGTTGTAGGAGAGACCCAATTGGCATACGCGCATAGATATTTCAGTCTAGATATTCCTTCAACTTTGGAGTTCCAAGTTGAAAGTGCTCAGTTGTGGGTAGGTGCATTTGAGAGAGAGCACGTTAGGTGTATGTGTTAATAGATCTCTTCATTTTAATTGTAAAACTATGATGGGAAACACATTAGTTTCCCTATGTTGTATTATGTATATATTTTATTGTGGGAGCCCTGATTAATTAGGTGGGCAGATGGTTTTTTGAGATAGTTGTGTTGTGCATTAGATAATTGTCGCTCTTTTTTGTTTGGGATGAGATCCTTCCCATTCGCGTCTGAGTTGTATACACTATCTTTTGAGAGGGTTCATGCCACTCAATTAGCAGTACCCTTTTTTCCTGCTAGGCTTATGTTTGATGCACGTATGGACATGTGGGGGAATTTGATGCCCAAGAGGGGCTATTATGAGTTTCTCATTACTTTGGTGGGAAGGGTGGTATTTGATTTATTTTCTAGCGAAGACGATAATGTCCTCAATATTGTAGAGTACTCGTATCAGGGGATAGATTGAAGAGGTTGTCCAAACATGTGGTTTGCAGTAGAGTATCTAGCATATGAGAGAGGTAATATTATCA
>JASDQU010194918.1:0-19268 GCA_032191745.1 Picea mariana | reverse complement strand
CCAGTATCATGAAAGTTATCCGAGACCCCCCTCTAACACAGGGGCTAAACACGACGTCACGTAAGGAAAGGTAGTAGAGATATCTCCGCCAAATCTGGACCAAGCATAGTGGGGAACGCATATAGAGGGATTATCTTGGGATTACGTTGATTGCATTTGCCACGAAGCTTCGTGGGTCTCGAATTTGTTCAAGGTCCTCATTCATCTTCTGGAACACTTTCTTTCGATACCCTTGATAGGTTTCTAGCTTGATACCATGCTCATTGTGGTCTACCTGACTGTCGATTGTACCTATCTTTCTAGTGACTTACATAGGTGACTGCGGAGGTATACCACGGTACCTAGGATAGAAACCGGGCCACACTTTGCAGAGTATACCTAGAGGGTGCTTCCGTATTCGAGTTACACTTGCACCAGTAAGTTTCTCTAGTCTTGGTTGTTGTAATTGTTCTTCCAACTAGCTAGTGACTTCTTGTTTTATCTCATAGGCACTTTTTCTAGTGCGTGCTCGTTTTCAAATGATTATAGATTTCCCTAGTGTGTATTTTATATTCTCACATAGTGGAGGATCAAGAGTTCCATTGGTCGTGAAGGTTGTTGGGCTTGTGCCAGTTGACCTCGAACCCCCCTGCCACTGCTAAGGCGAAAACTAGACCAGCAAGGGTCTTTTGAGACAACCGGGTTACAGGAAACTGTGCCTGACCCATCTTCGAGAGGAACATTTGATTCTGAAGGAACCAATCATTTCTGACCTCAGAGCAGAATGTCTTGGTCTGTACAACCCTCCCATCACTGATCTATCAGTGCCCATCATTGTACAGGTTCTACCTTACGAGCGTCAAGTAGTGTCACAAGCAACAATGGAAGAAAACACTACTACTTCTTCAGAGAATACTCATATTTCCTTCACAACTCTCACTACAGGGGGTATTCCACCTCCTAACCAACCATCACCAGTCCGGTCCACCTTGGTCTCGACTACTTCTATCTCAGGCAATAGTATGATTCCATCTATGGTGGCGATCACTGCTTCGTTTACCCAGAATGTGACAGGACCTTTGTTCTCATATGGGATGCCTAGCTTCGGTATGAGTATTGTACTTTCCTCCTCCACTCTACAGACTTTAGTTCTGGGGGTAGGGAGTTCCAACGCTCCTCTGCAAGGATCTATGGGGAGCACTTCATCTCCCTTTATCGCTTTCCCTTATGGCAGGGGTCATATACCCACTTCGTCCCCCTCTCTCGGTTGTGTTCCTCAACACTCCGTTGGGCCTAACGTAAACTTGTTTGGAGAAGGTATTCAAGCACTCCCTCCTTATAAGATGTTGGTTGGTTTGACACCTTTCTCTTTGTTCAGTTCATTTGGTAACAATTCTTTCTCGTTAGTTGTCGTTTCGGTCAAGGGCAACCCCAGTTATGGACAACCACATCCTATATAGGGTACTATTCCTGCACAGGGGGCACACTTAGGAATTCCTTCCTCACAAGGACCTTGGAATCAGTGGCAGGGATGTCGATCGGGGGAAACCCCTTCCATACCCAGTGGAACCCCGGGCAAGGCCCAATGCGTATGCTCGTCGGTTCGATAGGGGGAAACCATCCCAAAATCCTTGGAATATGACGCAAGCCTAGCCCTTTACATCCTATTATAGGAACCATCCGATGATGTCTCAACAAGCGTAGAATCTGTATTCTAGTCAGTGCCATGGTTATTACCAGAGCCCTGGCCAGCAACCTAACTTTTGTTGGCAACCTGGTGCCAGTCAAACTCCAGGCTCCTTTTTCTCTGGCTACAATCCACAACCCAAACTACCATTTCTGGAAACCCTACACTTGCCAGACATAACAAGGTTATTAAATGACCCCATCTGTCATGATCTGAGTTGGCCTCCTATGCCAACCAATTTGCCTTTGGACATTCCAAAGTTCGAAGCCAAGCCTAATGAAGATCCTAGTGATCACATGATTACCTTCCACTTATGGTGATTGCCCAAGTCTTTGAGAGACGAATCCATCCAGTTGCGATTGTTTCCATGCACTCTCATAGGGAGTGCTGCGAAATGGTACATCGAGCTCGACCGCTCACGATACTCTTCCTTCGGTGAATTGGCAATGGCTCTCTTAAACCATTTCGAATTACCTGTGAGATATGATGTGGGCACTAAATTTTTGGCCAACTTTGAGCAGAAAAAAGCAGACCATATCTCGAATCACATTCGAGAATGGAGACGCTCGAAGAGTTTGATTAAAGTGCCAGTCCCACCAACATTCTTGCTTGAGTGGTTCCTTAAGTCTTTGGTACCCCAGTTGTCTAACGACGTCGCAACGTCCGAGGTGTTTTCCGAGGAAGATGCGATAATGAGAGCACAATAGCTAGAACGGATTTACTCTCAATCTAGCTTACTTTATGATATTTTTCCAGATGCACCGAGGTTAATACTCGACAATAACAGACAAAGGTCTAGACCACATGCCGATAGCATTATTGGTTCAGCACAAACAAATCCTGATGATCCATTGTCAAATCAATTGAAACAATTGTTGATACAATAGACAACGGCCAGCCAGAACATTGGTTCGGTTGTTCCCCCTACCCTAAAGTCAAACGTACACAGTGTGAAAATGGCAAACCCAAAGGCCACCCAGCAGCCTGACGAAAAGAAGAAACAACGAAAATAGGGTAAGCAGGATAAGAAACCTATTGATAATGTTGGCAAGGGCGACACTGAAAAGAAGAATTCGAAGTATCCTGGTAATCTTTGCAAGGAATACCACCCGACCCATCAGTTCCCTCAGTTTGCGGAGGCCTAGAAGTTATTGGCACAGCAACAACCTTTCGTGTTAACGAACCTGTTTCCACACAGAAAAAATCTAACTCAAGCCTCCTTGAGCACGGAAGGGGGAAGTCAAGGACCCCCTCCGTATTCGAGTAATCCTTCGTCCGCAAATGTGTATATGATGAAAGGTGATTCCTATATATCAACTAGAGCACATGATTACGGAAATCCAAGCACCTATGAGAAGGGTAAAGAATCGGAAAACCCACCTCTTCCTCTCTAGATTGAGAAGACATTGGGAAAAACAATGACACACGTCCCAAAATGTGCCTTCAAGAAAGCTTCTCACAATCCAAACAAATGGGTCACCTAGAACTACTCTGTGGTGGAGGATTTATCACAAACCCCTTGTGCGATCTCCACTTTGGAAGTCCTCCAGAGTTTCCCTTCGCAGAGAAAGTCTCTGTTAGTTTCCCTAAGATCTGCTGAGACTTGTAATCCAGAAATGATCATGCTTGATACGACCGACTTAAAACCTCATCTTCCTTACCACGTAGCTTTTCAAATAGTGGTGGCTTACACCATGAAAACTTTTACCTGAAATATTTTCCATACAGTGGTGGATGAGAGCGCCTCAACATGCATGATGTCTTTGGCGTGTTGGAAGGCCATAGGCCCGCCCATTTTGTCTCTGTCACCTACTCTTCTTACAGCCTTTGATGGTCATTCTTTCCGACCACATGGGATCATTCCCTCTTTCCTCATGCAATTAGGGGGAAAAACTATGTGCGTTGAAGTCGAAGTGGTTGATGTGTCTCTCGACTACAATATTTTTTTAGGAAGGAGTTGGACCTATGCTATGCAAGCAGTGGTCGCGAAAGTTTATGGGTCTTGTTGTTTCCACACGAGGGTCAGATCGTGACTATTGATCAGTTATCCTTCTCTTGTCCTGACCCTTCATCGGGAGTCTCCACAGTCCCGATGATTCATAACCCTCAGCCCGACATCATCAATGTAGGGGTTGGTTTGTGCCCACCTTTGATGGGTACTTTTTATTACCCGCCTCCGACCGAAAATGTCCATTACATGTCGGCTGAACCCGACTAGTCTCAGGCCAAAATCTTTCAAATCTCGTCATTTCGTACGACGTGCTTTAACGATCCATGGAATCTTCCTTCCCCATCAGCTATTATGGAAGGGACAAAGCACCATGGAATGTCCATTCCTCTGTCCACAGCAAAAGTTGCATACTCAATTATTCAGTAAGCTTCCGCCGACCCCGACCCGAATCTTGCACAAGAGTTAGATCTGGTGCTCGAGCCTATTTGGGTTCAAGGTTCCCTTGCTAATATAGAATATTTAGACTTAGTATTGCCCTCAGACGAGGAAATTATTGAGGCAATTACTAGTCCGAATAGACCCTGGGATGATCTTCATCATAGAGCTTACTTCCTCCCAGAGTTAAGACGAATTGAAGCAAGTGAATTCACTCTGACTATGACTGAAGATAAAGCTTGTCTTATTAATCCTTTGGCAATGCACGATGTTTATGCTGAAGGAAATGTGGAAACAATAGCTAAAATGATACCTATTGACATCTACAGAACCCCTGGCGTCATGGAGAATATCTTCGTCGGAGCGGATTTCTCCCCTGAGGAGATTTGAATATACATAGATTTATTTAAATAATTTTGCAACGTGTTTGCCTGGTCTTACGAGGAAATCCCAGGCATAGATCCAAGAATCATCGAACATGAAATCATGACTTATCCTAATATTAAGTCGATCCATCAGAAGCTTTGTCTTGTCAATCCTAATAAAGAAGTAGCTATTAAGGCTGAAGTAGAGAAACTACTTAAAGCTGGTTTCATCTACCCCGTCCAATTGAGTCAATGGGTGTTGAATCCCATGCCGGTCAATAAGAAACTGTTGGAGCATATCCCTAACTTACATTAGTTTATACCTAGCTTAGACTCCTAGATCTTGGTTAATACACTCATTTACACTTTATTTCACCTAATTTGGCCACATAGAGAAGAAGGGTGCCTCATCCCTAGATTTTAGGGAAAACTGCTAATTTTAGATCAAGACTCAACTCTCGGTTCTTGATTTTCTTGATTTTTCTTGATTTTTCTTGATTTATCCTTGATTTATTCCAACTCCCCCATGAAAAAATCATCTATTATCGGGGAATTCACACCTCCTCTTTGAGTGAGAGATTTATTCCTTAATTAATGATTTTTGCCGTTACTATTATTAGTAACTACTATTTTGGGTCAGTTAAGTGAGTTGGAACTGCTTCTCTTGTTAGTTAAGTTAGCTTAAGTGAGATAATGTGCATCACTTAACTCTTGTGGAAATTAATGAGTGTGTGACATGTATCTTTAGTGGTCTAGGTCGAACTATGTGGTCTCCCTTAGCTTATGACACCTATTTTAGCTATTTCTAGCTTTTTTTGACTAGAATTTCTCTGTTGGAAATTCTATATATTCACCTCCTCTCTTCTTTTTGAGGATGGTTTCTCATGTATATTCATTTTTTATTAATATAATTCTCTGATTTATGGAGAAAAAATTTTCTCTCATCTCTTGAATATCAGCAAATTGCATGTGTTCAATTTAACTAGAATTCTAGATCTATTGGGGTTTCTGCAAGAATTCTACATGGTATCAGAGCTAGATTGAATCTAGTGGATTGTACACGGTTTTATTTGCAGGTTTAGATCATCAGGAGGTGAAAAAAGAAGCAATGGATCATCTCTCTCAGCCCACAAAACTCATTTTAAATCCTTTCAATTACTTCGAATGGAAGATAGAGATCTCTCTACTCCTCTGAAGCAAAGGGCTTTACCGGGTAAAAATGGGAACGGAGAAAGAACCGACTGCTGCAGCGGAGAAGATAAAGTATTTAAATAAATTAGATGAATAAATTGGGCTGATCTGCCTATCAATTTCCAAAGATCTCCTCTTTAATGTCAGTGGAGCCACTACTCTCGATGTGGTCTGGACCACATTGGAAGGACTATTCGGCAAGCAGGATGCAATGAGAGTGCATAAACTGGAGAATGAACTCATATCCCTAAATCCAATTCATTTTAGAAACCTGCAAGAATTATTCACCAAGTTCAAATCCCTCCTCGTTCAACTTAATGCATGTGGAGTCACAAAAGGGGAAGAAAAACTCATCCTTTCAATTCTCTCGAAACTAGGCCCTGAATATTCTATATTTGTGTCATCTTTTCAAGCATCTAAATTGACTCAGGAAAAATGGAAAATGCCTCCATTGAATGATTTCATTGCAACATTGACTCAAGAGAAAACTAAGTTATTCCAAATGGGTGCCATCAAGCATTCCAAGAACCAAGCACTTGCGGCTACTGATGCTCTAAAGAGCAGTGGAAAAGACAAGGAAAAAGGAACGAGTAAATTTCCTGAATCGAAGAAGGAGAGATTCGCACAATCTTCAGAGAAATATTCTGAGCCTAAGGGTAAGAATAAGAAGAAGGAAAGAACACTTTGCAGCTATTGTTCCAAAGTTTTTCATCCCGAAGAAAATTGCATGAGGAAGACTATCAATAAGATGGCTAAGCAATTGCAGTAGCACAATCTCACGGTGCCCGAAAATGCAAAGAAGAAAGATAATAAAGGAACGGGAGGGAGAGAAAAAGATGGTCATGCTTTAGTGGCTATCACATCCACTCTATCATCTTGGATCCTTGATTCAGGTGCATTGAACCATATGGCTGCATCAAAAGATGAATTTTCCTCCATCAAAGAAAGCACCAGATCCCCAATTTACTTGGGAGATGCCACACCCGCAAAGGTGTGTGGAGAAGGAATTGTTGATATTGAAAGGGGATTCTTTACAAATGTGCTTCATGTACCCTCATTGCCCACAAATCTTCTCTCAATATATCAGATCACTCATTCCGACTCTGGAAGGAAGGTGGAGTTCACTCCGGACTCCACAGTGATTACCGACATTTCCACAGGCTCACAGCTTGCACATGGAATTGCAGATCACGGTTGCTCATGTATATTCATTTTTTATTAATATAATTCTCTGATTTATGGAGAAAAATATTTCTCTCGTCTCTTGAATATCAGCAAATTGTTTGTGTTCAATTTAACTAGAATTCTATATCTATCGGGGTTTCTGCAAGAATTCTACAGAAACAGGGTACAATTCGCATATGTACGGACTTCTGTGATCTGAACAAGGCCTGCTCAAAAGATAATTTCCCCACGCCATTTATTGACCAAATAGTCGATGAATTCACATGTTGTGAGGATTTTTCATTCATGGATGGATTTTTCAGGATACAATCAGATGCAAATCAAACCCAAAGACCAACACAAAACCGCTTTCATTTGTCCATGGGGTACATTCACTTATTGGAAGATGCTTTTTAGTCTGAAAAATGTTAGAGCTATGTTTCAGTGGGCCATGTATTTTGGTTTCCACGACCTCAAACACATATTCGAGGCTTATCTTGATGATTTAGTGTCACGATCTCGCAAGAGAGCTTACCATCTAGCACACCTTCGACTTATCCTTGAACGGTGTCGCTACTACTGAATCCGCTTAAATCCAAACAAGTGCAGTTTTTGCATCACATCAGGTCGTCTGCTAAGTTTCATAGTTTTGACAACAGGGATCATGGTCAATCCTATAAATTTTGAGGCAATAGTTCAATTGCCTCCCCTCTGCACCATCCCTCAGCTTCAAAGATTGCAAGGAAAAGCGAACTTTTTACGGTGTTTCATCGCAAACTATGCCAATATCACAAAGGGTTTTATGCGTTTATTGAATAAGGACGTTCCTTTTCATTGGGATGAAGTTGTTCAATGCTCTTTCGCAACATTGAAACACGCCCTCATATCTACCCCTCTGCTTCGGCCACCCAATTATAATAAATATTTCTTATTGTACTTGGCCGCTGCGGAGTCCACCATCTATATGGTCTTAGTTCAGGAGGATGATTTGCTCTCGGAATACGTCATTTATTACCTGAGCCGAGGCCTAGTTGTACTGGGACTCAATTATTCCCACATTGAAAAACTTTCATTGGCAGTAGTCCATGATGTCCAACGGTTCCATCATTACATATTTTTTCGTAAGACCACTGTCATTTCCATTGTGGATCCATTTCAATACGTATTGACATGACGCGTCATCGAAGGAAAGATCAGTAGATGGATTTTTATCCTTCAGGAATTTGATTTGGAGTTTGTTTCGGCAAAATCCAAAAAGTCGATGGTCTTTGCAGAACTCATATCGGAACTTCCGGTCGAATCAGGTGATGTTATACCCGACGAGTTGCCTATCAAAGGAAACATGTTTTTTATCGCATCTTCTAACCCCTAGTATGGAGATGTGCTTGTCTATCTCCAGACTTTGAAGTTCCCCGCCTCTTCTTCTCACAATGAGCGTCGTTGTATACGCCATCAAGACAAGAACTACCTCATACTCGAGGACACTTTGTATCGTCGAAGTGTAGACTGCATCCTTCTCCTATGTCTCACTCATGAATAAGCGAAAATCATGCTTAACGATATCCACATGGTAGCATGTGGCGGTCATTTGCATGGGTTGGCAATAGCCCAAAGGATTCTACGAGACAGTTACTTCTAGACGACATTAATCAAGGATTGTGTTGAATCGGTCAAGAAGTGCCACCCGTATCAGATCTTCTCTCTGAAGATGAGGGCACACCTCACTCCCATGTTTCCCGTTATTACCATTGGTCCCTTCAATAAATGGGGGATTGATTACACTACATGCAACCCTTCTTCAGGAAGGGGGCACCGCTATATCATCATAGCAATAGACTACTTCACCAAGTGGGTTGAAGCTATGCCAACGTTCAAATATGATGGGGAGACAATAGCTCTCTTTTTGTTCAACCACATAATAGCAAGGTTCGGTGTCCCGAGAGAGATTGTCATGGACCATGGCAGTCACTTTCAGAATAAAATGATGACTGAGTTAACCTCAAAGCTTGGGTTGTAGAAAGAACATTCATCACCCTACTACCCACAAGCGAATGGTCAGGTGGAAGCTGTCAATAAATCTCTTAAGACCATTCTACAGCGAACAATCAATTCAGCCAAGTCAAATTGGAATTTGATGTTATACTCGGCATTATGGGCTTACCGAACGTCTGTTAATACTGCAACCAGTTTCTCACCTTTTCAACTCGTTTATGGGCTGGAAGCAGTCTTTCCCATAGAGTGCCATATCCCATCTTTAAAGTTGGCAATACAGTTATTGAAAGACACTTCACCACCTGAAGAGCGATTACTATACCTTGAACAACTCAATGAACAACGTCGTGATGTGGCCTTGTCTAACACAGCTCACAAACAAAAATTCAAGTGTCAGTATGATCAGTTTGTTTGTCCTCAGATTTTTTCTAAAGGTGACCTTGTCCTAGCCTATGACCAAGATAAGGACCCCATGGGGGCAGGCAAGTTCAAACCCATGTGGTTCAGACCTTTCATCGTGAAAGAAGTACTACAGAAGGGTGCTTATCATCTGGTGGACTTTGAGGGAAATGTTTTGGCGGAGCCTAGAAATGGGCTCTACCTCAAGAAGTATTACTCATAGGTGGGTCTCCTTGGGTAACTTTTTGTAGCATATGTATAGTTTGTGTACTATTACTTTTTAGTTTTGTCTTTTGGTTTTATGGACCTGTCATTTTTTATGTTATCTTTTTCACTGTGGCAGATGTCAAGTGAATCAAGAGTGTTTATTGGGTTCGCGGAAAGTGCTAGATGGCACACTCAGAGGCTTGCCTCCGCAGCTTGGGTGATTTTCACACCTCAGGGTTAGTTGCTATCTTCAGGAGGTATCTATTTAGGTGACACCATAAACAATGTCGTCGAATACAACGCAGTTATTGAGTTTCTTCGTGATGCTTTGTCGCTTGGTATCTCTCACCTCCAAGTCTATTTAGATGCTCAACTTGTTGTGTCTCAGTTAAATGGAGTTTACCGCGTTCATGATCCTACTCTACACTGACGGTTCCTTAGGGTACGTCTCTTAGAACGAAGCTTTGATTACATTATGCATATCCATGTTCCTAGGAGATTAAATCAAGTTACAGATACTCTAGCTAATCATATATTAGATTGGCATCTTACACACATGTAAGAAAATCACACACACATGTAAATACATTCGAAAATAAATGTAATCCATAAAACACAAAAAGATGTAAATACACATATATATATCACAAAGTGTTAGAGTACATAAGCGGGTGCGAGCGCCTCAAAAAATATGTGTCGAGTAAAGAGTCATGGGGCTTATGCCCTCAAAAATATACAAACGGTGCCCTTGGCACATAAGAAGTATATTTTAAGATAAGGGTGAGGCATGTGGGCCCTGTCATAGTGAACAACGATGTTAGCTAGATGCCAAAAAAGCTGGACCCAGGTCCGTGGTACCCGAACAACACGAGTTTGCATGGATGGTGGGAGATCCTTGATCTCCGCCATGGGGACTATACGAGTAAGCGCGGTGGTGTTCTGCTCTACCCGTCTCAATACTCTCTCAGCCTCGCTGGCTGGAGGTCCCCCTGCTGCTACTGATCCACTGGTCACAGCTGGTCCTACCTCTAGTTGAGGATGGCGCCTAGTCCTTGAAAAGTTCATTAGATGCACTGGCCCCACACTTGCATAGAACAGATACATAGTTGTCAGATACTCTGGTACACAAAAAAAAAATTGATGTATATGAAAAAACATAAAAATTAAATAACTTCCTAAAAAAAAAAAAAAAACTTATCCATCTCTCCTCGCTCCTCTCCAGGAGGTACCAGCATCTCAATATCTCTAGAGAAGTTGATCCCGGCATAGGGGTAGTTCTCTATGGATGGAATCTGTCACTCCCACCAAGAAAAAACTTTGTCGTCAAAGGCCTCAATAGTCCTTCCTCCCCCCTGTCATGGAAACAGTGATACCCATATGCATAGCGTGGGGTGAGAGGCCCGGTGCCCTCGTATCGTCTCTCTAGGACTGAAACTAGGCACTCTCAAAGAAGAAGAAAGCACAAAGAATAGTCCCAAACCCAAAGTTTCTGTGTCTCCACATTCGGCACTCTGTTAGCTTCCTTTTCATACAATCCAGTAATGTGGTGCTCCAGTCAAAAAATTATGCATTTAAGCACTGCACCGCACAATTCATGTGCGGCCGGGAATCTTGATGCAAAGACACAAACCTAGTGATCCTCCCAATGAGAAACACTATCACTTTCAGTGATAAGTTTGAAATCTTTCTTATCGGCACCTGTGTGCCCATTTTGTCTATGTTGGTTTCACAATGGATTTCAATCAACTCCAATATGTTGTGAGGCCCAGAAGGAAAAGTGTGAAAATTGATTGGTTCCCTCTCCTTGAGAGGCCAGTCAAAAAGTATATATCTTCGGTCATTGGAGTCAACAACTGTCCTGCAAGCATGAAGGCCTCTGCATCAGGATGCCAATAATCAACCAAGGAATTCAATAGCCTAGGTTGTGCCCGCATGAAAGGACAATGGAAAAAATTTAACAAACCACATTGCAACAATGTTGCAAGAGAATCAAGGTCCTCATCGACCAAAATATCAATGTCGTCATGCTCTCTCTCTCTCCAGTGAACATAAATCCTATAATAGAAAAATTTCAGGAGGATTAACTCTTGCTATTTTTAAATTTTCTCCACAAAATGAAGGGTACACGCCGGTTGTAGTGTGCACACGTGCAGTTTTTCTCCTACCCACGTGCACATGCAGGCTTTCATAGGACAACCCGCGTGTATGTAGGGCCGATCTTTTTAAAGGTCAACGCCCCTCCAAAAAACAAAATTAAATGCATAAAGGAAGAATTGAATTGCAAGAAGGGTTAGTATGTACTTACTTGGTCCAAGTGGAAGTTCGTTTCATCCACAGAGGCTCCCGAAATCAACTCTTTTCACAAAGGGGTTTTTTTGGCATTTAGTCAATTTCTCAATTAGCAATGCTGATAATGAGCTGCCAGCTTCTATTTATAAAAAAATTGGCCACTTTTTGTCGTTTTTTGGACCCCTTTGGCATTTTTTCTAACCTGAAAATCATTTAATATGGTTCAAGAGTTTCATAAGGGATGTTACAATAAGTGTTACTTTGGGTATTTGGAATTTTTTGGGCGGTTTGGGTCATTTAAAAGGTCTTTTGGTGAAAAGTCATTTTTTCAACTTTGTGCATGTAAGATAGATTTCCATTTCCACTAGTTGCACCTCATTGTATTTTTTCGCTTTTCCATAGGATCGATCCCACCGAATTGCACCATGGAACCCTCTTTTTGCTCTAGAAGTGTCCTAATTTAGTGGTAGAGCCTACTTGTACATGGGCACCCTAGGTAGATCTTGGTTGCATTTTGGCGTCCATGTTGTCACTAATGACTATAGGCTGTGGAGTCCTTTTTAGTTTGGCCTGATTATGAGTATGAGCCTCATTTGCAAGATTCATTACCTCACTTCACCTCACCCTCAGGACTCCTAAAACACAACAGGTCTTCTTTTAAGCCCTTTTCAAACCCTCTAAAAATGAAAAGATTGTCACACGACCTTGTTGACCTTCACGCTCGCTAAACTGAAATTTGAAGGCACGTCTGTCCAGTGGTAGTTTACCCCTTTTTTGGTCAGGATGGTCAAATGTACAAACAAAGGTATACTCTAGGAGCTTCGGTTCACTAGAAGAGTATTCTCATGCATGATTTTAACCCTTTTTTGGGCCTGAGGAACTAAATTTAGGAAAAAGGAACCCCCATGAAGTCCATAGTTATCTCTTTTCAGGATTCCTAAAATGGAAAAGATCGTCGAGTGACCTTGTTCCTTCACACTCATTAAAATGGTCCAGAAGAACATCCCATACGAAGTCCATAGTTAATATTTTTTTAGACTCCTTAAATATGAAAAAATTGTCGAGTGATCTTGTCTTTATCACACTCGTTAAAATGGTTTTGAATAGACATCTTTTCGATGCTAATTTACCCCTTCTTTCGAACCGACTAGAATACCTTCGAAAAAGGTACCCCAGTGGAGTCTCCTTTTATGCTTTTTTCAAACTCTCTAAATATGAAAAACTGTCGAGTTTACCTTCTTTGGGCTCGTTAAAACCACATCGAAGGATGTTACCATTGTGTCTTATTAATCACATTTGCATACCTGCGTCTTTGGCCTAATGTCGGCTCCATGTTGCCCTCAACTGAACCATTTGAAGCATGCCTCATACGCAAGCCCTGTAGCACTTTGCCTCTGTGTCTTGACACCTTGGCCCATGATGGATTTTTCCCGAGTGTCCTTTTCCTGCATATATCCTTTTTCTCTGAGAATCCATATGTTCTTTGTGTTTGGAACTAGTATGTCTATGACACCCGATCCTCCTTTGTAACATAGCATTTTTTTATTCTTTTTCAAGCTTTCCAAAATTATTGAAAAAGACAAAAAAAATCAAATATACCCCAAAAAGAGGAAGGGAAAAGTATTTTCTTTTTGTTGGCAACACAATTAGTCGCCCTTGGACAAAGCACATCCTTCCATTTATTTGTTGAGATTTAGGATTTAACATGACCTTAGGAAGTTGTTCTCGCTACATAGAGTTGTGTCCTCCTCTGTTTGGTTATTCTTCCAAACATTTGGAGAGTTTGTGTTGCCTCCTGTATCATAAACTTATGTCAAATACCATGCTTCCTGAGTCTCATCTTTTGTCGTGATATTATCCAAGGGAAGTTTTTACCAAGCTTGAGTCAGCCCCTCTGCAGTTTGTCTCTTTCCCTCATTCCTGGCCATCCTGAAAGTCCAATCAAGTCTTTGTTCGAAATCAATGAAGCCCTCAGCCTGATCATCAAGATCCTCTAGTTCGTTCCTGACAAGCCGTGGAAGACCTCTAGGTAGTGAATTTGTACACTCATATTACACTTCTACCCGATTTGTGAAGATTTTGAAGTTGTTGCTCGAGCTCTGAAGGCCTCATCTCCAACCATTAGGCCTTATTAGCTTCCGGAAGATGGATACTATACATGTATATATTATTGATTTCGAGATGTAGATTCATTGTGTATTTCTCGCGGCTACACTTTATATAGTTATATGACATGGATTTGCAGTGTATTTGATTGGTAGCCATGATTTTATTTCATCCTGAGCATGGGTATTCCCGCCTCGGTGAGACAATTATTATTTTGCAGATGGCACCTCCCGAGCTCTAGTCCCTGGGCTCACTTGTTTCGTACGTTGGTAGAGAATGATAATGTATTTCGGCCATCAAATGCTCTTTTGACCTCATACATTAGGGGGCATCTGTTATAACCCTAATTTTCACCAGACATGCATACTTGGCATCAGGCCATCTCATTTTCCATTTTTTCCAAGCCACTACTGAACAACTCTTCTTAAAAACACCCTTTTTTAAGGCACACGCTCCCTTCTCCACTATTTCATGTGTGTATATGCTAGCTGACCCACTACAGCCCGCGTATACCTACAAAAGAACGAAAAATGGAAAGTTGCATACAGAACTCACAGTTTTGGGTAAGTTACCTAAACCATTTGACCTCCAATAGCCAGTCACTCAACCAAATACCTATCCCTTTCTAGCCTATAAAATAAGGCGTAGGGATCCCATTAGAAGGAGGAAAATAATTATAAAGAAACTCTACCCGATTTTTCATTCCCTTTTCCCCAACCTTTTGCAACCATTGTGTGAAGAGAAGCATATACAAAAGTAATTGGAGCACAATTGAAGAGGAGCCTAGGACCAGATTCGAGGAGCAATGGCCGATCTAACTATTGTAAGTTACTCTTATGAGATTAATAAAAGAAGTATTTTTCTCGTCCCGCCATATGAAGTTTTTAATGTTTAATATTGATTATATTTTGATAGAATCTCTAACCCATTAGTTCATAGATCATATGCATGTTTGGAGTTCTTTGTTTGTCTGTTTATGAATGCAGGTCAGCTTTGGGAGGAGATTTGCAGTCAAGGAGAGACCGAACATTAAAGGATCAACATCAAACATGGAAACTAAGGTACAGTAACTTGATCTTTTTAACCTTATATTTACATATGAATAATGGGGTTTATGATTGGGATGATGGTATAAAGTAGGAGACTTTAGGTCATTTTTTCATGCATTACAGAACCCTTAATGCTAGTCCGTAGGGGGATTTCCCACCCACAAGAGTGGGTGGAAGAACTTTCGGAATATCTTCAAATACTTTGGAATGCTAATCAATGATCCCTTTGAGATCTAGGGGAATAGATGGCTTAGATGTTTGAACATCTAGTGACCATAGTTGTGCAATTACACCCTGATGCCCCTTTTTCAATAATTTTTTCATGCCATTAGAACTTATCACCTTACTGGGTTTCCCTGTGATAGCCCTTAACTCAATTTCTTTTCCTTCCAATGAAAATTTCATGAAAAGTTGTTGAAAATTAAAAGCCATTGTTCGTAATGATTGTAACCATTGGATTCTTAGTATGACATCAGCACCACCCATAGGTATATAAATCATTGGACTATTCATTACATATCCCCCCATAGAAATATTGATCTTATTGCATTTTCCTGAGAAATTGATAGTTCCTCCATCTGCAATCATTACTTGAAACTCTGGTGTTGGATATACAAAGCAATTGAGAGCTTTGGATAATTTATAGTGAATGAAATTATGAGTACTACCAGAATCAATTAGGACTATTACCTTTGTATTTTTGATATATCCTTCGATCTTGAGGGTTTGAGGAGTGCTAAGTATAGCCAATGCATTACATGATATCGTGGGAGTCAACTCTTTAGAAGAAATCGCTTCTCTATTTTCATCTTGAGACGGTTCTTGTTCTAGTTCTTCTTCCTCTTCACAATCCATGTAGAATAATTTCTTCTCACCACACGTATGTCCCTTACTGTACTTGTTGTCACAATTAAATCATAAACCTTTTTCTTTTCTTTCCTCCAATTGTTGAGGTGTCAACCTTGTAGGTTGAGGTGTTTTATAATAAGGAACATTATTCTCTCGATAGATGTTAGGAACGGTCCTTCTAGTAGCCATAGCCATATTTTTACTTTCAACATTTCTTGCCACCCTGAATGCATTCTCCAATGATTTGGGTTCCCAAAGGTGAACCTCATGTTGAATTTTATCCTTTAAAGTTCCTATGAATACATCAATCAAGTGCTCATCTCGAATATATTTTACCTTTATATTCAATCTTTGTAAGTTCTCAATGTGCAATTGAACCCTTTTGCTTGAGATTTATCAATTGGCTAAAGAAGGTAATGCCCCTTGTATCCTCATAGTGTGATATCATTTCTTCCATGAAAATTGTACAAGTGATGAGTGATTGGCAAGAAAAAATCCATCTATACCACACAAATTGATTGGGTTCTAAATATAAAGAAGCAATTCGTACATTTTGTGTATGTGGAACATCATGTAGATCAAAGAATTGTTCCATCTGAAGTATCCATGTGATTGGTTCCTTGCCATCAAACTTCCTCATTTCAATCTTAGGAAAGTGGTTGGTCTTCAACCCAAAGTTGGAGTTTCTCCATTTTTTATTCATATTCATTTTGTCCTTATCATGAATTTCATGGGATACATTTTCACTTTCAGGTGTCCTCTCTATTAGGAAATTTTTCAATCCTTCCATGATCTCCCTTTTTAAACCATCCATCATCCTTTGTAGTTCATATTTTGTTATTGTATTATTTTGTAAATCATTTATGTCCCTATGCATTTCTTCACCTTCATCAAGAGTCCAAGTAGGACTGTCTGGAGGCTTATTTGGTGTATAAGTTCCCTTTTTTGGTGGCATGTTGGCCAAGTATCACTTTTAAACCTTGATTTCGAGGTGGTTCTGCTAAGTGATCTTTCTTCTATTGTATCTCAAAAATTGAGGCCCTTCTGAGTATGAAAAATTCTTTGTTTTAGTTCTTTGATATTTCTTTTCTGCAATTCCATGGGCCTAAAAAAAATTGGATGTGCCAAGTGGAAGTTATGGTAACTTCCCCACAACTTGCTGATTTTTTCCCCTTCCAGGAGAGCATACTTGTAAAGCATGCCAAGATCACAATAACTGATATTTGATTCTAAAAATTGTACCCGAAATATGACAGGCTGCCCATTGTCCAATGCAATTGGTATCTCTTAATTTGGATAATTATTGAAGAAAGTATCATTTTTTTACCCGGAAGACCTATTTGAGAATAGTTAATATGATTAGTCACATACCCTATTTTTCACAGGGGTGTATCTACAAAAGTAGGAAGACCCGGAAAAATGAATTTTTTATCACAGCTACCTTGATACTTTATATGAATATTATCCAGATTTCAGTGTCTGACACATTACAGAAACATATTCATAGCAAAAATTCCACGATAACTAAATTCAGGATGATTCCAGAACCCTATCTTACACAGACTATATCTCTGAAAGTATAAGGCCTCGGGAGCTTAAATTTGAACCCAACATACCTTGATCCATATAATAAATATCCTTCAAGGGGTTCCTTCTAAAACATTATAGAAAAAAAATTATATCGAAAATTCCAAGGTGTCTCAGATGTAGCAGCGAAACCCCAAGACCCTGAGCTCTGATTCCAAATGTTAAGAACCAAATATCAAGATAGCATGGAAAAACCTCAAAATAATTACTCAATGCCTTGACAAAGAGAGAATTTTGTATAATAAGCCTCTTCAAGGGGGAAACCTCCTTATACTCCACACAAATTTTGAAATACAAGATGATTACAAATGAAAAGGTCTCCTTGGTATATATATAGGAGACTAGGATATACAATTACAACTAATGGACCCAAGACGACATAAATAAAATAACATTACTAATGTAATATGCCCCAATTAAGGGGTAATGTGCCACTATTTAGGGCTTAACAAAGAAATATGGAGTAGTTGGAACATAAGATGGATGGAAAGTTGGAACAAATGGAACAAAATATTATAGAATCCTTAAATGGGAGGCTCCCTAAAATTGATAAGGGGTTTGAAGGGACTCATGAAAACAAAGGTAGCATTTAGGTTGAACAACTTTCTAATAATAAGAATTTTCTAGGGGGATTTAACTCCAATAGTGGAGTTACTTATGGATGGTTCCCAAAAGGAGTGATCCTTTCCAAGGTTGAATTAAAGAAGTTTGATGGAATAAAGGTCTTTACCTGGGTGAACCAAATAGAGAAATATTATGAATTGCATAATATTATGGATGATAAGAAAAGTATCCACATAGAAACTTTGAACTTTAAGATAAAACCATATCAATGGTATCAATGGGTAGTTAAAAGGAAGCCCCATTCTTATCATTATACTTGTGGTTTATTACAAGAGACTTAAAAGAAGAATATGGGAAAGTTTGGGAACAAGAATAATTCAGTCTATTGACAAGAATCTTGAAGACTATAATTCAGGATTCTGGGTATTGGCCAAAAGGGAAGATAACATAAGTGATTAACATTTGTTTTAATATTACATGGGTGGATTAAAAGAAGACATTAAACATGATATTTTACTAAAACATCCTAAAAATATTATGGCTACACACAAGAATAAGGCTACACACAATTTTACCATTGGAGCATATTCAAGAAGCAGAGATCATTTTAGGGTTCATAAGACAACCTTACCTCAACCTACTCGAATATCATAGAAGGAGGAAATAAGAGAAAAAGGACTATGCTTTGGTTGTTACAAAAAATGGTCAAAAGGGAATAAATGTCAAGAAACAAAATTGTCCACCTTGGAAAATAATGATGAAGAGGAAGTGGAGGCATCTACACAAAAAAATGAGGAATAACTTGTCAACTTAAAAGAGCAAGAAATAGAGGCTGAAATTGTGCACAACATTAATTTAGACATGTGCAAAATATTTGTTCATGCATTGGTAGGGTTTTCATCACCTCAAATCCTGAACATTGTATGTTACATCAAGAAGAAAAAATGTATAATGCTCATTGACTTGGGTAGTATCCATAACTTCATTGATAAAATATTAGCAAAGAGCCTCAATTGTTTTATATATCTAGTGACAAATTTTCCAATTTTGGTTGCTAATGGAGAGAGTATTAATTATTTGGGAAAATTCCACAACATTAAGCCAAGTATGGGAGAATATAATTTGGAAATCCCAATGTATGTCATTCCCATTGGAGGTGTAAATGTTGCTATAGGGATTTAATGGTTGAGAACATTAGGTACAATTTCTAAAAACTATAACAAATTATTCATGATATTTTAATTGAAAGGAATTAAATATGAACTCAAAGGGTTAAAATATGGACCTTCCCAAGTAATCAAGTGTCATAGAATGGAAAATCTCTTAAAAAATGGTAGGAAGGGATTTTTGGTTAAACTTTATTCTATGGAAGTTAAGCAGGAAGATGAAAATATTATCGAGGAATTAAGATGCACATTGGAAAAGCACTATAGTTTCTACCAAGAAATTCCTAA
>JASDQU010194916.1:5468-19746 GCA_032191745.1 Picea mariana | reverse complement strand
CAAGTATGAGGCTCGATTCATGGAGCTTCTTAGGTATGATCCGCATATGAACACCGAGAAGATCAAGTTCAAAAAGTTTGTGTTCGGCCTTAACAACAATGTTTATGTGAAGCTAAGGATCATAATGCCTCAACTATTGATTAATGTCATCTAGAAGGGCCTCACAGATCAGGAAGAGCTTATCAACTCGGGTCAAGGCAGGACTCCTACGAGACTTATGGGAAAAGAGACATATGGTGCAAAACAACATCAGACTCTAGCTACACATCCATCAGGGTATTGAGACACTCTAGGAGGATCCACATTTTCAACATTACAATGATTGACTTTTCAGCAACAAACTCCCTACAAAGAATAACAACACTAACAAGAATGTCATCTCGAGTAGTAGCAATTTAGTCCTGTTCAATAGAACATACAAAGGTTTCAGGATGGTAGGCCAAAAAATTCTACTTCAGGGACCAGGAATACTAGGTCGAAGACCGAATGTTGGACTTCTAGAGAGCCAGATTATTAGTGAGATTGTCCAGTTGAGACGGCGAGAGTAACCAGGTCATCCATACAAACTATAGTTAGATACTTGGGCAAGGCCCACCGAATTCATACAGTGCTGAATAACCACCAAGAAGAGCACCAATCCACTGTGATTGAGATGACAAATACCATCCTCGACCAAAATTTTAGGATTTTGATAGATCCCTATGGTATAGAGAGATTTATTTCTAGTGCAGCGCTGAAAAGAATTAATGTAAATGAAATCGAGCAGGATGAGTTTACATATGTGGAAATGGATTCGAGTGCACAAAAAAAGGTTGGAGGAAGGGTTTTTTGTTGTCGTGCATTAGCTTGGGATATTTTATAACTAATTCCAACCTTTATGTCATGATCTTAGGATCTTATGACATCGTGATCGATATAGACCTGTTAGAATTGCATGATGCAATACTTAAGTGTAATACAAAATGATTGAGTTTGATCGATGATGACGGATAGATATGAGTGATTGTAGGAGGAAACCAAGGAGTTTCTTTAAGGTTCATTTCTCCCCTACAACTACAGAAGAGAATGCGCAAAGGATGCAAGCTATATGCAAGCTTAGCACTAAACAACAAGGGCATGGAGGAAGGATTAAAAAACCTTCTAGTAGTGTGAGAGTTTGTGGCTATGTTCCCAAAAGAGTTACTAGGTTTGTCACTCAAAAGAGAGATGGAGTTTACCATCGACTTTAAACCTAGAACTAAACTGATAGCAAGAATGCCTTATCGGATGTCGACACCTGAATTATAGGAGTTGAAAGTGAACTAAATGAGTTTTTGGACCTAGGACTCATATGCCCAAGAGTGTCACCTTGGGGCACACTTGTTGTTTTCATAAGAAAGAAGGATGGTTCATGGAGACTATGATCAAGAACAAATATCCGTTGCTAAGAATAGATGATTTATTTTATCAAATGAAAGGCATGACTGTGTTTTCAAAGATCGACTTGATATCAGGATATCATGAGTTACAGATCAAGGAGGAAGACATTCCTAGGACCCCATTCAAGATGATTTTTGGACATTACAAGTTTACCGTTTTACCATTTGGACTGACAAACGCCCTGGGGGTATTCATGAGCTTCATGAATGGGGTGTTCTACAAATACTTGGAAAAGTTTTTTGAAGTATTCATTGACGACATATTGATATATTCTCGGACCACGGATGAACATGACGAACATTTTCTTTTGGTACTACAATGTTTACGAGAAAACAAATTTTACGGGAAACTGTCGAAATGCTCTTTTTATTAATCGAGGATTAATTACTTAGGGCATGTTATCTCTGGTGAAGGAATCGCTGTGGATCCAATGAAGGTAGAGACTATTATGAAATGGCTTGTGTTGATGAACGTACTATAATTATGTAGCTTTATGAGATTAGCAAGATATTACCAACGGTTCATGAAATGTTTTTTTGAAAATAGAAAATCCGATCACAAAACTGCAAAAAAAAAACAAGAAGTTTGTATGGAACGAGAAATGTGCGGAAGCATTTCGAAGGCTCAAGGAGATATTGATGATAAGGGAGATACTAAAAGTCCCTGACATGGATGAGAACTTATTTGTATGCATAGAGACATCCAAGGAAGGATTAGGCAGAGTCTTGATGCAAGATGGTCGAGTGATGGCTTGCATCGCAAGTAAATTAAGAAAGCATGAGGAGAAATATGTGACTCATGATTTGGAGTTATTTTCCATTGTGTATGCCCTGAGAGTTGGAGATACTACCTAATCGGATGAAATTTTGAACTAAAAACAAACCATTGTGGTTTGAAGCACATTTTTATGCAAAGTGACCTCAATGCGCGAGAAAGGCGTTGGTCAAAATTGCTTAGTGAATACAATTTTGATATTACTTACATAAAAGGAACAATGAACATAGTGGTAGATGCATTGAGTCAAAGACCACACATATTTTTGGTGATAATTATTCAATTGAATATTCAATAAAATATTCTAACTATATAGTTCAATGATGAGTGGTATAAAGAGGTTAAGGAAAATATCAGACAAGACACCATGTTGGTACCAAATTTTGATGGACATGCATTGGAAAATGATGGATTGATGAGGTATAATAACAAGATTTACGTACTACGTAATGATGAATTGAGAAGTTTGATCTTAAGAAAAGCTCATAGAGTAGTGTATATGGATCATCTAGGAGTCATGAAGATGAGGGCATACCTTAAGTCCTTATTCTTCTAGAAAGGAATGAAGACGGAAATAGTTAGCTACATGGCGAGGTGTCTAGAATGTCAGCAAGTGAAGGATTAAAATAGACATCCGCCAGGTTTACACGTTGTTCCATAATCGAAATGGGAGATCATTTTGATGGACTTTATTGTTGGATTTCTGCTGATGGCAAGGAGGCACGAATCGATTTTATTGGTAGTTGACACTCTAATGAAGAGTGGACATTTTATTCCTATGTGCATGACATATCAGGTGCCAGACATAGCTAGAGTTTTTATCAGTGAGATTATGAGATTACATGGCATGCCTAAAATGATCATATCTGATAGAGGATCATTGTTTATAGAACATTTTTGGACCAATTTCCAAGAGGCCTTGGGGACACAGCTAAACTTTAGTAAAACATATCACCCTGAGACAGATGGGAAGACAGAAAGAACAAACCAAATTTTGGAAGATATGTTATGTATGTATGTGATGGACCAACTAAAGCATTGGGAAGATTTCTTACCATTGGTAAAGTTTGCGTACAAGAAAAACTCTCAAAGTACCATTAAGATGGCACCATTTGAGTTTCTTTATGGGTGACCGTGTCGAACACCATTGATTTGGGGTCAACTTGAGGATAGGTTCTTTGTAGGACTAGAAGCGATCAAGGAAATGGAAGAACAAATGTAAACGATAAGACAAAGGATTAAATAAGTGCAAGATAGATAGAATATTTATGTCGATGCACATTGTGTTGACCATAATTATGAAATTGGCGACCATATTTTCTTGAGGGTGAAACAACAGAAGAGCTCAATTAAGTTTGGAAAGGGTGATAAAATATCTCCAAGGTTTGTGGGACCTTTCAAAGTTATGGAAAAGAAAGGGCCTGTGGCCTATCGGCTAATCTTGCTTGATTCCTTGAGGCATATCCATGTTTTTTTTCATGTATCTAATTTGAGACATTATGTTAGTGGTCCTACACATGTAATTGAAATGAGTTCCTTGCAGGTGTCAGATGAGGTTGCACTCACATCGGAGCCAATCCACATTCTAGACCATCACATTCAATAGCTACAACATCGAACAGTCGATCAAATCAAGGTCCAGTGGGACAATTATAGTCCACACTCAACTACCTAGGAGGACGTATGTGATATGCACCAACAATTTCCATATTTATTTGATAGTTAGACATATAGATCTTGTCAACTACTTTATTTACTACATTTTATATACGGTACAACTTTAGGACGAAGTTTAAAACAAGAGGGGGTGTATGTAACATCCTACTCTTGTGAGCACATGTTATTGACTTATTCTTTGAGGATGCCTGCATGCAGGTGATATGGTTATAGTACATGGTTATTATTTCTCTTATGGATATTTTGATGATATTTATGGATTATGGTTTTATGTTATTTATTATATGCATATTGACATATGATATTGATGATTTTTTCTTCTGTGTGTAGGAAAATTGGTAGATTTGGATTCCAATGGCATGAATGGACCTCCTTGGACTCTGGATTGAGTCACAAAGTGGAGTGTATTGGTTTGAGTATTTAATTTATGCATATGTCACATATGATCAATTATATTATGATGTTGTTTATGGATCATCAACAATGTTTCATTGATGGATATAGGTTGACGATTGCTTACTAATATGACTAACATAAGGAGTTAAGGGGCCATGCACATAGACCATATATTGAGGGAGATGTATGGGAACATCTCTGTCAAAGCCTACTAGCACTCCCATCGTGGACCGAATTGTATGTTAACAATTACCTAGTTCTATAGGTCCACGATGTTGTGAGGGGATACTGTGACAGTTGCTCATAGATATTTCTAAGGTTTGCATAATAAGGCAGGTTCCTCATTCCTTAGAAGCTCGTATTCTTTCACAAGGTCGCTCGAATGGAGTGTTGAATCCAAGGGTTGGAAAACTACCAAAACTAGTGAAAGGCAAGTGGCACCCTTGGAGCAAGGAGTGCATCTTGAAGTGCACATTGTGTAATTAAGATTGAATCAAAGGTGAGTAGCACCCTTGGAGCACGAAGTGAATCTTGAAGGGCAGGTCGCATAAATAAAATTTGAGTCAATGAATCTAGGTGGCCTAGAAAACTTCGAGCGAATGTTAAACCTTGTAAAATCTTGAGCATTGAAAATTGATTAATTAATTAAAAAACGAATTTATTAATCATAATCCATATAACATTCTAAGTCTTTTCAATTAAAAAATTAATTAAGCCTGAGTCTAAGTTAGTAAGATGACTAAAAACTAAATCTATAAATTAAATATGAGGGGATGAAGTAAATCAATTTAAGAATTCAAGGTAAAAAATAAAAATCTAAAGATTGATATATACACATATGTACAAATAATTAGAAAATTGGAATTTAAGGTAAGAATGAAATAAAGCTAAAGGAATGGGTACCCATAGAAAGGAATCTAGAGTCTAGTTAACCTAAGTCTAACAAGGAGAAGATCCCTATTTTAAATCAACTCAGTTTAATAAAGGCGTCAGTTATTAATTGGAAATAAAGTGAATAAAGGGATAACTAGGAGCACTTTTGTCCCCTAGAAGAGCCCCAGAATTTCAAGCCATTGTTTAGACAAAAATCATAGGAAAAAAACAGAAAAGGTGAAGGCCACAATTAAAGAGCACGATGATAGTATTGGATGACCAAAAGGGCATAAGAGGAACAACCAAAGTGGAGGATCTAAACAGGGAGATAGGAAAATGATCCAATTGGTATTGGATTTTCGAAGTAACATTTTAGCCAGAAGGGAAGTGTCCTTAGAAAGCACGAACAGAGCCCAACAACACTCACAAGGCCTTTGCACAAGTACCAGAAGTTGAAGAGTACACACATATTACATCAAAAATCTCATAAAATTCACGTCAGCCAATGGAATCGCTAGAATGGATCAGCGCCCAGGTTAGGATAACCAAGAGGAGGAGATGGTGGATGACAATTTTATCACCACCTAGCATATAGCCATGAGACTGGATTCACACAAAACCACCCTAAGCTTCATAATGGAAACCATGTCTTAACACGAGCCTTGATAAGCCAACCCCAAGACGAGGTTAATTTCTTAAGAAGGCAAGGCGAAAGACTCGAAGAAGTGCATGGAACCATAGCCCAGGATGTAGCACGACAAAGACAAAGTGAGGAGTGTGGGATAAGAAACGTCACAATCCTGCCAGAACTAAACGTCACCCTTGAAATGCCTCCAGAAGAAGCTCAAGCGCCGGAGGAAACGAAGCGGTAAGATTGGCCAACAATCCCAAAATTTTGTAATTATGGCTATGTTTAAGTAGTCACAGATTGTAAGCAATAGCTAGAATAGTTAGTTTTTACTAAATATCAGCAGCAGTGTTTTGGAACATGTCCATGTAGTAAGCTATCTAAAATACTAGTAGCTGGGTCATTGAACCAACACCCCTCTTTGTACTTAGCGACTATGGTCATGCCTTTTTATATATAAAAAACAACTTTCAGTTTCTATAAAAAATAAAAATAAAAAATGTAAAGATTGATTTAATACACATATGTGCAAAGAATTACCAAATTGGAATTTAAGGTAAGAATGAAATAAATCTAAAGGAATGGGTATGCATAAAAATGAATCTAGAATCTAGTTAACACTAGTCTAACTAGAAAAAGATTCATATTTTAACTCAACTCAGTTTTAGAAAGATGCGAGTCATTAATTGGGAATAAAAAGAATAAAGAGACAACTAGGAGCGATTTAAGGGGCACTTTTAGGAAGGGTGAGGGACATTGACTTTTATTCAAATAAAATGTGGATTTAATTGTGCAAATTGGGAAAGGGTGACAAGTGTAAGGGGTAGATATTTCTAAGTTATTTTAATTAAAAATCAAATTAATTGTGCAAGTGGGGATGAGTTATGGGAGAATTCTATAAAAAAAATGGTTGAGATGACAAATGGATCATCAATGGTTACGAGTAAGGTTATGATGCATAAATATTGACTAGTTTTTCTTGTGAGAGTTGGGATACCTAGCTTGAGAGAGAGTAGTGGCTCTACCTTGCGAGGAGAGCTGGGATCTAGATAATTTTTAGTTGTGTTTTTGCATGGCCCCTTTGCGTATTGGGGGGCTAAGGGGGGAATAAGAGTACCCCTAGCATTGGTTGGGAGGTATCGATGAAGTCTCTACGGTTAGAAAGCTAGAGGACAAAAGGGTTGTCAGCTACAAGGATCATCTCCAGCTCCATCTTCGTCGTCGGTTACGGTATTCCTTTCATTGATTCTGAAATTGAAGTGTATTAAGATTCAATTTTTATAGTTGTTAAATTCTTAGATATATAAAAATAATTTAATAATATTTAAACTGAAAGCTTTCGTCGTGCATAAAATTTCCGTGGGTTTAAATGTTCAAAGAATAATATTTTTCCAGTGGTCGAGGAACTTGAGTATGTAAAAACGGATCGATCATGTACATAAATCTGGAGTCAACAATTGTTATCACCTTAAGCTCTGTTTAATAATTTACTTCTGCATTTGTTATTGATGTTTCCTGTAATGTATCGTATTGATTTTGATCATAGTGTTGTTTATTTTGGTCCTAACACCTCCAATATTTTTCTTATTTTGGTACCATAGCTAATTTCAGGACTTCATTGTTAATGTGAATCTCCTAGTGAGATTTCCCTTTGAACCTCAACGTTTTTCCTCCAGCAAAATTCGCCAAGCCATTATGAATCTCCTGGCGAGATTTCACTTTGAACCTCTATGTTTTTCCTCATGAAAAATTCGCCCAGCCATTATGAATCTCCTGGCAAGATTTCCCTTTGAAATTCTGTGTTTTTCCTTGTGCAAAATTCCCCCAACACTTATGAATCTCATGGAGAGATTTCCCTTGAACCTCTGCATTTTTCTACTTCCTCCAATGGCGTTTTTCCTGAGATTTATCTCTGCGTTTTATATACTTATTGGACTGCGCTTTTCTTCCTCCTCCAATGGTGTTTTTCCATACATTTATCTCTGCGTTATATCCACTTATTGGACTGCGCTTTTCTTCCTCCTCCAATGGCGTTTTTCCATAGATTTATCTCTACGTTATATCTATTTATTGGACTTCATTTTTCTTCCTCCTCCATTGGCGTTTTCCCAGAGATTTATCACTTCGTTATATCTACTTAGTGGACTGCATTTTTATTCCTCCTCCAATGTAGTTTTGCCATAGATCTATCTATGTGTTATATCTACTTATTGGACTGCATTTTTCTTCTTCCTTCCAATGGGTACTGAACTGGTGACTGTTTTTTTCTTCTTCCTTCCAATGGGTACTGAACTGGTGACTGCTTCTCTGGAAGTCAGGTTTATTCACATTTTGTCTTACTGTGCATAATTTTCCTTTTAAAACCATTTAAGCAGGCCGAAATTATTGCCAACCTTATAAGGTTGCTCCGATAATGAGTCTGAAGCGGGTTAAGAAGTCCATCAATTAATCCTTACCTTTTATTTTTCCAGCAATATATTACCTGAAATATTTAATGTATGTGCTTACATATAATACATTCCAATAATATAGCACGATTGTTTCTAGCGTTTTTATTCTCCCTAGCCAATAGAAGGCAAGGGACACCCATGGAAATATTATAGTTCTTAAGCAAATTTTGAATGCATGTCAACATTACTGCAATAGTGTTCTAAAGGAAAGAACAACTTTCACAACTATATAGGTTGGATCCTAAAACGTTTTGGAGCCAAATTCTAAGACACAATACTAAATAAAATAATAGGATTCCCTTAAGGGACTGGAATTCCTACCTTAAAAGTCTTTACAAGTTCCCTAATGCCATGGAAACTATTCCTATTAACCCTACAAAGGAAGAATTTTTTTCTTTAGATGACATAGATTTCTCGGTTAAGCGACTTGCAAATGGGAAAGCTAAGCACATTGAAGGCTACCAAGATGAAAATTTTAAAATCGGAGTGCCAATCCTTATCCCTCACATACACAAGCTCTCTAATTTAGCAGTCAAGCAGGGCTTCCCTAAATCCTGAATGTAAAGCCTCATTGCTCCTAGTTTTAAAAATGGGGATAGAAACATCCCCTCTAATTATAGGATCATTATGATTAGCCCGATTTTATCCAAGATTTATGGAATTATTTTGGAAAAGAAGATTAGCCTTTGGCTAGAAAGGCACAGTGAAAAAGATAAAGGAAAAGTCAGTTTTAGGAGATATCATTCAACTGTGGACATCTTGTTACCTTTAGGATCATTGTAGAGGAGTTACACAATACTAAAACAAATCTTTTTTGTTGTTTCTTTGACTTTAGAAGAGATTTTGACATGGTTCCTAGGAAAAACCTTTGGAATAGGTTGGAAGAGATAAAAGTTCCTCTCAAGTTGAGGGATATTGCAATAAGGATGCATGAGAACATTATTTCTAAGTTTAAAAGCATTGAGGGATGGTCCATTAACTGCAATATCGGAGTCAAACAAGGTTGTCCCTTGTCCCCTACCCTTTTTGGCATATACATTGACAAGTTAGAAGATTGCTTGAAAAAAGAACATTGTGTCGGCCCTGCTCTAACTAGTATAGTCATCAATCTTCTTCTTTATGCCGATGATATCGTTCTTATGCAAGGAGTCCCTGTGATCTTGAAAACCAACTAAGAATCCTCAAATATTTTTTCTCCAATATGTGTATGACTATTAATACTGATAAGACTAAGGTCATGATTATTAAATCCAATAAGGTCCCTTATGATACCTTCGTATATGAAAAAAACAACTTGGAGAAAGTGACTTCATACAAATATCTTGGAATTGATATTCAACACAAGCTCAATTGGAATTATAGCTTTGAGAAAATTATTATTGGGGGACGGAAAGTTTATTATGGGCTTGAAAACAATTGTAAATCAGTTGATCTTTGGAGTTGGGATAAGAAGAAACTCCTCTTTGAGACTCTTGTTACACGTGTTATTCTTTATGGATGTGAAGTTTGGGGTTGTAGTATCTCTTGTGAATCCTGGAGAAAGATAGAGAAAATACAAAATAATTTTATAACCTATAATCTCAAAATTAAAGGAAATACACCATATCCCATCCTCCTCTTAGAAAGAAGCTTCTTCCCCATTAAGAGGATGGCTATGACTAGATTCCTAATATATAAGAACAAGCTAAACAACATGGAAGGCAAGAGGCTTCCTAAAATTGCTTCAAAATTGAGTCATAAACACCATTGACTCAAGCGAGGATGGCATAAATATGCTTAGTCTTGGATAAACTATTGGGGAATCATGGAAGACACAATTTTGTAGAATAAAAATACTATTAAAAAAACATCAAATAAAAATTTAAGGAGAAAATGTGGTGTGGTAAAGAGTTAGAGGAAAAAAGAAAATTAAGGTATTATAAAGATGTAATCAACCCTAATCTAGAAGATCAAAATTATCTATCGGTTTTGTCGAGTGTAAAGAAAAAAATAAACATTACTAAGATAAGAACAAATTCTCATGAGCTCGATAGTGAAACTGGGCATTGGTCAATTCCTAAAACACCATGGGATGAAAGAGTGCATCACCTTTGTGACACTAAGAAGGTTGAATATGAAAATCACTTTCTCTTAGGTTGTCCAACCTATACCCATATTAGATCTCATTTTCAAAATATTTGTCACACTACCAACCTTCCTAACCTATTAACTCAACAAAAGTATGGTGATCTTGGAAAGCTTCTCTTAATGCTTTTCGAGCACATAAACAAAATTCTAAAGAATCGCAAGTAATCACTTACCCTCTTAAGGTCTGATAGACCAATTCGGTCTTAGTGGACGTTAATCATCATCATCATCATCATCATCATAATGTTATAGCATTATTTAGATCACCATTTTAATGTTTTATTTGTTGTTTGTTAATATCAAGGTAATGTTGCTATTTCTATAAATGAGTATTTGTAACATTATTTTAGAATATTATAGTCTAGGATTACAGTCATCCTTATAAGTGAAATTTTGCAATGGTATATTTTCAGTGAGTGGGAATATTGGCCTTGATGACCACGCGGCCAAGGTTAGGGTCACTTTCCGCTCTCAGATCAATGGGAGATATTATTTGAATGGTGTGTGCATTTACCTATTTATTTTCTAAGTGAAACCATTTTTGTTCTGTTATCATCAAATTTTTAGACGATGTTGATGTATGAACACTGTAGTTGGACTAGTGCTGGAAGGTTTAATAGGTGATATGGCATCATTCAATTGATATATGTCTTTTTAGTCGGCTAGTTGTCGGAAGGTATTGTAGGTGGTGATTGTGTCATTTACTTGATGTAGGTTATGTAATAGAATTTTCACGCTCCTTGAATTTAACTTTGATGTGTGATTAAGTAAGAAATTAGATTGCTCGTGCACCAGTAATTAGTATACTGATGTTTGGTTGTTTCAGAAATTAATTACTATTGTGCCATTAGCGTTGTTAATGTTTGATTGATTTAATAACTAGATTACGATTGCACCATTAAATATTGTTGACATATGATGGATTAAGTATTTATATTCTCTTGCACCATTGAAATTATTGTTGATTATTCTTGCACCTTGGAATAATGTTGACCTATGATTGACTGGGTGTTTATATTATCTTGTGCCATTAGAATAATGATGATATGTGATTGATTATGGGACCTAGACACCTCCTTGTTCCGCAGAACAATCGCCAGCCCTCAAACCTTAAGTGGTCAAAATCAATTGGATGAATCATTGGCTTGAGCATTGCATATGTGCCCTAGAGGTCCTAACCTTGCAGGATAGGTTGGGTTGGTAGTTCGTTATTACTCAGTGACGTGATTGATCGTTTATTGTAATTTCTTCAGTTGATCATGTTGTGTTCAATTGTGTCTCTCCTTATGTTTATTCATTGATTTGCGTCATTGTTAATTATGTTAATGCTTGGAGGTTTCGTTGTTTACTTATGATGATGTGTAACTTGTGATGTTATTAATTATGTCATGATGATTTAATTTTCTAATGCAATTCTTTTTTTTACCTTTTACACATCATTGTTTGTTGTCCTAATGAAGGGACGACGCATTCTACAACCCACTATTAGGTCAATATGTGATTCGGTGTCTAAATTCAGTGTGGAGATGACATGTGTCACCCTTAAATAATAATAAAAAAGTTAGGTAAATTAAAATTATATAAGTCCACTCTAACCCTTATATATAAATATATACTAGCACAGCCACACATCACGCGTGGCTGTTGAACGCTGAAATAACCGAGCCCTAGGCATTAGATAACTACAGAACCTTTTGCATTAAATAACTGACGCAGTGAGAGCTCCAGGCAGGAAAATCCCGCCCAGTAAATAATAGTTGTAGTAAAAATAGTGGTTGGTGAATTTCGGCTTTCTAGAAAATGAAACATTAATCACTCAGAGGTGGCAATCAACTAGCTATCATAGTAAATTTCAAATATGATTAAGTAAAAGTAAAAAAATAAACATGTAAACGGATGTCTTTATAATCGTATCTTGTCCATACAAAACTGATTAACCACTAAAAACATATTAAATGTGCCCATTGTCAATAGGTGTATGCCTTTCAGCATAATAAATCACATTACAAAAACTTAAATAAACCAAGATAACGGAAAATTAAAAAGACTAGTATACCTCGAGCTCCATTATCTAGCACTCGCAGCTCCACTATCTCCACTTGGGGCCATCTTCATCTCCATTATCTCAACTTCTGACTTCAACATGTCTAGGTATTTATTATATGCTAAATTATTGCAAAAATTAATTATTTAATTATATTAAATTATCCCACCAATCTATTGATCTTATCTCATCCAAATTGTAAAAGATACATTTATCAGGTATATTGATCTTTTCTCATCCAAGATTGTAAAATATATATTTATCACGTATATAAAGAGATTTGTTTGACATTGGTTAAGGATAATTAGTTCTCTGACATAATTAGATTTTTAATTTTGTTGAATTATCAGGTATATAAAGGGATTTGTTTAACATTTGTTAATAATAATTAGTTTTTTAATTATCTCATAGATAATTAGTTCTTTAATTATCTCATCGAAGATTGTGAAGGATAGATTTATCAAGTATATAAAGGGATTTGTTTGACATTTTTCAAGAATAATTAATACTTTAATTATATTATTTCTTTAATTAATTCCTTAACATAATTAGTTTTTTTTAATTATGTTAAATTATCGCACTGATCTACTTAGATCGTATCTCATCCAAAATGGTAAAGAATCTCGTCCAAAATTGTAAAGAATAGATTTATCAGACTTACATAAAGGGATTGGTTTGACATTTGTCAAGAATAATTAATTCTTTAATTATGTTAGTCTTTTTACATAATTAGTTCTTTAATTATGTTAAAAGGATTGTTCTAGGTTGAGTCCATTGAAGTTATTAATGGAGTTACACGGAGCTTCCTCTGCTAGCGAGTTAACTATATGAAATCCTTTCCTTAATTTGAGTTTTCCTTAATTACATGGCAAAGCCCAGCTAACAACCGGAACCCAGTTTTCCTTTATTTCTTTGTGTTTCCCTTAAACCTTGTGAACAATTATTGATCCTAAACTACCCAATTTTATTTCTTTGTGTTTCCCTTAAACCTTGTGAACAATTATTAATCCTAAACTTATGTTAAAATTAATACTCAAGAGCTATTTAATCTCCGCGATGAGGATTGAAATTTAATGATGTTAATTTAAACCCATTAATTGTTCTATCACAGCGAGATAAAAAAGCGCTACATAAATTATTATTGCCATGAACATGACAATATACAAATTAATAGCTATTATCATCAACACATCCGACAGTAAATTTCAAGACTTGTTTCTTTTCCTATATGATGTGTGACTTTTTTTTAGATTTATCAAATATATAAAGGGATTTTTTTTTGACATTTTTCAAGAATAATTAGTAATTTAATTATGTTAGTACTTTAGGTAGTTTTTAAATTATATTAGTTTTTTTAATTAGTTATTGATATAATTAATTTTTTAATTATGTTAAATTATCTTATCGGATCATTTAAAATAGATTTATCAGAAATGTTCTCAATAATATAAAGAATTTGTATATAAAAATACCAAATCCATTATGAAATAATTTTGGTTATCATTAAAGATTTATTTAAATTATCATAAATGTTTGGAAAATAGATAATAATCATGCTGATTTTATCCAAATCTGTTAACTTGATAACTTCACTCCATTCAACCCATATTCAAAACTGTTTACTGTATTCTTGTTCATTAAATGTAACTTTATTACATTCATTTAAATTTATAACTCAAAATTTATATAAATATGAATCCATAACAATATATTTCAATGTTTTTTTTTTCAATTCCAATAATTTTAATTTTGATTTTAGTGTTCATTGATTTTAGTGTTTTTGTTTGATACATAAATATAAACAGTAAATTGAGCATTAAGATGTTTACTCTAAAAGGGGGAATGAATAACGATAATATTGAGGTTGAAAGAAGTCAACAACTACAATGG
>JASDQU010194913.1:0-19812 GCA_032191745.1 Picea mariana | reverse complement strand
CAAAGAATTGTTTCATTGCTTCATCGGGGGATCCCTGGGCGAAGCATCTGGAAGGATTATATATAGGATTTTATGTTTTTAACCAACAACGATCCCTCTGGGCCTTCAACCCTTTTTTCCCATAAATGAGGGACAACCCCTTCATGTGTCAATACACCCAAAAGTCCCTAGAGACAAGGAAATAGAGGGTTTTGGTGACGGAAAGTGGTAAGTATGGCTGGGAACGATACGATGGCTCTTCAAGGGAGTTCCTAGTAGAAAACCCATTCCGAAGGAAGACCACTTACTAGGGAACAATGTCAACCACCAAGGTGAAACGAAGAAAAAGGAATAATGTCCAAGCATATGTCATGAAATCTAAAGTAGTCCAAGATACAACATACTCAAAATGCCTCAAATATTGAAATGACACTCACCATAATACCTGACTTGTACCTCACGGAACAAGGCCCAGTGCCTCTCGGAAGCCAGCTGGTGTGGTGGATGACATATGAAAATCCCGACCTTTGTGGTGGTAAGAAGGGTGTCCATCTGTGCAAGTGGATACTGCTGGTCATGTAGTCTCTCGACACTCCATATCTGCAATCTAAGGGCCTCGAGACATGATCTCCTTAGTTATCCCACAAAATGGGGATAACATTTGGCTCCTAATTGGGGATGTGTTTTCCACAGAGTGCATGAGAATCTCATCATTTCCTGGTAGACATGTGCCTGCCAAATCCCAAACAAAAACATTAAAGCATTTAGGGTGGTGTTATCACCCCTTCGTCCATTCAAATGAAAACTAATCTAGAAAAGAAAAAAATAGCATTTTTTTCCAAAAACTTCTAAACTAAACATGAAATCAATATGCAAGTAGAGAAAAATGAAAGATGAAATGCATCTAAACTAATATGAGAAATCAAGATGCAAATGCAGGAAATCAAGATGACCTACCTAATTACCTACGGGCCTTGAATATCAGGTGATAGATGATGTCAGATGAAGTCATGCAACCAGTGCAACTAGTTGATCATCCCATCAAAGTATCTCCCCCTGTGCTTGATCATGTAAAACAACAAAGATAAGTCAAGCACGTAATGTTCATGAGCATAAATAGATAGATAACCAATCGTGAAATGAAACTCATGGAGATGGATGGGAGGGAGGAAATCCTGTTGGAAAGAAAATCCGCAACTCTGATCATCTAAGGAATCCTGCCTTAAATGATAGCTACAAGCTCGATCAAACCATCTCTGAAGAGGACTATTGTATATAGACAATGGTTCATCTTCATTCACGCACAAAGATCCACTACTTGTTGAAGAACGAGAGGAGATGAGAGATCGAAAGAAGACTGCATGGCTTCCTGAAGAAGTAGATATGTGGTAAGGGACAGCCTTAGGTCTAGAAAAACACGGCCTCTTCATCTGTGAATCCCTGTAGAAATCCTCAATATAAAAATACTTCCTCTTCATAGAATGAACCTCTGATCGTTCTAAGATGGCCATGTCCTGGTATTCCTCCAAAATTGAGGATGAAGGTGGCTGAGAGTCCTCATACAATAAGTCTGCATCCCCAAAAATATATGTATCACAATTCCCAAGGGACTGTTATTGCACAATCTGTACTTGTCCAAAGCCTGAAGGCAAGTAGGCTTAGATTGGCTTAACATGGAGGTAGACCTGTCAGTGTCACCCCAACATGATACCTCTTTCTATTTAGGAGGAGAGAATACTCACTCCAAGGGAGACGTCCCAGGACCTAGTTGGTTGATGAAGGGAAATAAGACAAGGTAAAAACCAACCCCTCTCTCTAGGTCACTCAAAGCAAAGAAGTCACTCGGTTAAGTTTAAAAGGTCAAAGGAAGTTAATGTGAATGATACCTGCCTTTTACCAATGAAACAACAAATGTTAACAATAACCAATGATTTCAATGCTCTTAATCAGCGACTTCAATAAAAAAAAGATGCTACTAAAGCAATTATTTGCATAAACAACAGTAGCAATGTATCCAGAAATTGCAAGTTATGATGACAACAATGAGATATAAATATTTTACAAATTATAGTACTTTTGTCACTTACAATTTCAAGATTAACATGAGTCAATTAATGACTTTAAAGGTTGTCTAAACACTAGTAACAACAACAAATTGGTAGTGATGACAGCAGTAACACACTTCAGAAAAAGTACCTTAATGAGGCAATGGAGCAACTACTTTAACACTTACCGATTATAGCTTTCCTAGTACAGATTATGGGCGGTCTTATAGACAATTAGTGGGCTGATAGGGGCTGCACACAGTGGCTGTAACAGGATTTACAACAGCAGCAAAGTGATTATGACAACTTCAGAAAATGCACTTAGAATAGCAACAAAAGGTAGATTAAAGCCTTGAGGTGATAGCGCTTAGGCTTGTGCATATTCTGGGTAGGTTTACTTGATTAGTAGGCTTGATAAGGCTGTAGCAGTGATGTTAGCAGCAAAAAGCTTTATGATTAGTAGTCTAGACTAGGTTAGGATGTTCATCGTATTGGACCCTGAATTGATCAGCTTGCAACATGATAGGAGGGTCCATGGGTCCATGGGTCCATCTAATCCTTGGAAAGTTGTCAAATTGTTCTTTGACAGATGGCACCTCAAGGACTTCTTTCAGGGGAATGGTTACATGCATCTTGGATAGTGCCCCTTCAAAGTCAAAGTTCAAGTTAACCCTTTCAGTTTTGGATGTCTTAGGAAGAAGTATATCCAAAGGTGGGGTTTTTGTTTGGGTTGCCAAAGGAATAGTAGAGGTGGGTTGGCTCAGCTTCTTTCTTCTATATACCTGGAACTCTTGTTTTTTCAACTTCTCTTTTGATTATTGTTCTAGGTTGTTTATTATTGCCATTCTAGCCAACCTGGTTGCTTCTTTCATACCCTCCTGATGTTCTTCAATGGTGATATTTATTTGAGGACCTTCCATGATATGGCATATATTGTTCACTTGTTGATGGCCATCATTGTTATAAGGGCATTCATGCTCCCAATGTGCTTCACTGCATTGTAAACACCAACGATTTTCATCCACAACATTGGCATGAGACAAAGTGTTTGGAACCTCTTGGTCATTTTTCAGCTTATAGTATTTGTTCCCCTTTTGGAATTGGCCTTTATATGAGATCCTAGGTCTTGGCTCTGGGCTCTTTCTAGGTTGACAATCCTACTCATCATTAGCTCTTGATTTTTCATCATGCCATCCATGGTAGCTTGTAATTTCTCCATGCTAGCGCAAAGGTCCAAGGAAGGCTCAGTGTTGTGGACTATCTTAGGTTTAGTGTCCATATTCCCTCTTGGATTTTTGAAAGGCTCAATTTTAGATGAATGGAGGTTGCCTTCAATATTAGTAGCCAATTCTTGAGCTTCTTGGATTGATTGGGGGTTTTTTTCCTTGAGAAGATACCCTAACTGGTCAGTGAAAGACTTGGTGTAAATATAGACAAGATAATTATCACTTGGATGATGGCTTACAGGGATCTTCTGCAGCAAAGTTTCAAACCTAGTATGGAATTCTCGAATGGATTCATTTTCATGTTTCCAAAGGGAGTTCCATCTAGTAAGAAGCATGTTGGGGTCTTCTTTGATACTCCATCTCTTGAGAAAGGCTTCTTCTAGTTTGTCCATGGTTTTAATGCTGCCATCGGGAAGACTGAGATACCAATGCCTTGAAGCATCAAGGAGGGTAGTGGAGAATAATTTCATGACTAGGTCTTCAGCATCATCAATAATGGGGTGAAGCTGAAAAAACGCCCAAAAATTGCTCATGTGCTCTTCGGCACTGATTGCATCAGTATTGGTAAACTTAGGCAACCACTTCTCATACTTGGGTGGCATTTGCGTAGGGTAGATTGGTATGGATGACATGTCTAGTGGTTTGAAAAGACTGGACGACCATTGCCTTTGATTATTGCCTGGGCTCATTGCATTGGTTTGAGTTGCTGAGCTAGACATGGTTTTCAAAGGAAGACTCCCTCCAAAAAGTGATTTTACAATGGGAGAGTTTCGGGGAGGCTTTCTTCTAAAGGATTGAGGACGATTAGTGTACCTCCTTGCAGAGTGTGGAGTCGCCAGATAATTTGCTTGAAACTATCAAAAGATAAGGGAAAACACCCTAAGTCGAGTCGCCAGGTAAGCTTTTAAGATAAAGACTTTTGAGGCAAGGCTTACTGAAAAGTATCGTCTCGAGGAGAATTGACTCGGTGTTCCCCGGCAGCGGTGCCAAAATGTTATCGCACAGTTTGCAGTTAGGATAATTGATGGAAGAAAAGAGAGAGAAAACTGGCGTAACTGAACCTAATCCCACCCATTGTCACCTCGATGGGAAGGTTCTTTCTATTTAGGGAGGTAAGGCCCAGGGGAGACGTCCTTGGTGACCTGGGGTTTTGTGAAGGCAAAAGGATTAAAAGCTCAAAGATAAATTCCCCCTCACAAGTCACCACCTAATCATAAGGTTTGACTTATAGCCAATAAAGGTAACCAGAAGAAATAACCAATAAGATCACCTGCCCGAGACAAAGAAACAATAAAACTATATATGCAAGCTTAATTACTAGTTAGTACTTCATATAATCAATGACCTTTCTGATAATAAGCAATTGAGCAATAGCATTTGATGAAGTAAATCAATGATTTTCCAATAGCAATGACTACAATATTAATTCTCAATAAATGCTTAAATAACTTGGCATTCAATGTAACAAAATCAACATGTCATAGATAATGCCTTAACCAACCATTCAATTGCTTCAAAAGTAAAACAATAGTTGCACAAAGGTGTTTATAGCACAAGAAAGATGATGGCAACAGTAAGGTTAGTAGGGTTAGTCTAGGCTAGGGTTAGTATAGTTAGGTTTTGTTCAAAGATATTGGAAGTTGTATGATCAAGTTACTCAACACGTGGCCTTAGATCAATGCGTTCCTAGGGTATATGGATTCAAAAGGAGGACGCAAGAGTTGAAGGATCAAATGATAATGGTAAAGACTAAGGACAAGAGAGTTAAACCTTAAGGTGTTGCTATGGCNGTTAGGTTTTGTTCAAAGGTATTGGAAGTTATATGATCAAGTTACTCAACACGTGGCCTTAGATCAATGCGTTCCTAGGGTATATGGATTCAAAAGGAGGACGCAAGAGTTGAAGGATCAAATGATAATGGTAAAGACTAAGGACAAGAGAGTTAAACCTTAAGGTGTTGCTATGGCAAGGCCTCAAGGATGAAACCCTAGGGGAGAGAGGCTCACTTTGGTGTAGGGGAACTAGGCCTCAGTGCTTTCTCCTCCTTCCTTAGCTCAATGGAAAAACGACTAGCTCAAAAGATTGCATAAAACTAGGACAAGAAGATTTGCAAGTAACGTGCTGCTATGGCAAGGATTTACTAGGCAAACCCTAGGTAAAATCGGCTCACCAAGGTGTAGGGGAACTAGGCCTTGATGCGTTGTCTCCATCTTAGCTCAATAAATAAGAAAAACGGCTAGCATGGAAGAGGAAGAATAGAGTGTTGTTAAGGCAAGGCTCTATCTTACTTCAACAAATAGCTTAAAACCTTGGTAGGGACATGAGACAAGGACCTTCAATGTGTGCTTGCCACCTATGGTTTAAATCAGCAAATTATAACCATAAATGCAAGAAAAATAATACTACAACCATTCAATTAAGAATTTTTGCATAAATTCACTTACATTTAACCAAGAAATCAAGTAGCAAACCCTAGTTGTAACACCTTCCACCAAGATAAATGCCAAAAATGCCAATATAAGTCCAAAAAAGTCTTCTTTCAATAAGTGCGCCTCACAATTTCAGCCAAGAACCCTTAGAATGATGCAAATTTCAGACCTCACTAATGAGAGAGAGATGATGAAAAAATAAAGGTAAAAACCCTCAATTTATACAGTACCATGACCTAATTTTACTTTTTAGGTCATGAAAAAGGCCGGCAAGGCCAAAATACTAAAATCATATTGTTCTACATTAAATGTTTAAATTAAAACCCTAATCAAGCAATAGACAGACGTCATCCCCTTTCTAGGGCGACGTTACCCCTTTTAGGGAAACTGCAGCCTCCTGAAGCAAGATGTTAGCCCTCCTTGGACTTCTCCAAGCTGCCACACGTGCCAAACTACCCTGTCCATTTGTTAAAATGCTCATGAAGAAAGGATGATGTCATGAACCTCCTGGGTGATGTCCTAGGCCTTCCAAGGCCAACGTTCCATTGAAAAGGGAATAATCCCCCTAGGTCAAGCTCTGTTAGGGTGCCTCTGCAAGACGTCCTTCTTCTCTCCGGTGCAAAACCCCTCTGTACTGTTTGTGCCCCCTGCTGGGGTCTCAACATCCATCTGGTGGGCTCTTCAACCCCATGGAGGTCTGAACTGATCATCTCCCCATGTGTACCTGTCCAACATGGTACCTGTCCATCAGGCATGATCCTGCACATCAACAGCTATGCCCTCCATGGGCTCATAAGTCACAGGGATCATAGCAATGTCAATCACATCTCATCATCAATATTATTAAACATGTGCATAAAATCCCTATTACCCCAGTTAAAAGCTCAAAGACATTATACAAGCCTGCAATACAAGTCTGGGGAAAGTGACAATGCGTCCTATTGGGCTAGTGTCCACTTGAAAAGGAAAGTTCTCGAAAAAGACCAAATCTAAGCCATGTAAGTGAGTGATGTGGATAAGGGATGTCCTGACAATGGGCACAGTGAAAGCAGGGGAATGCAAAGCTTTACCTGTGGGTGCCTTTGTAGAAGGTGAGTTGCACCTATCTTGGATGCAATTGTTTCCAAGCCCATTCATGCCTTTTGTTCTTTATTCTTATTGCTTTTTATTCAAGAATCTAATCAGGGGACATTGCCCTGGCGTGGTGACCAGTGGTGGTAGCGTTACTCACAAGTACTTTCATAGAAATGAGAAGGTTGGCTCGTGATGAAACCCCCTTTCTCTTGGCCATGCAACCAAGAGTCACTACCCTGGCGTGGTAACCAGGTGATAGTAGTGTCATACTGCTAGGTACCCATGGATCTAATAGGATGGCTCGTGATGAGACCCCCTATCCTCTGACTAGGTCTTGTTTTATTATTTTATGGATCCCTCTTGTTTCTTGCCGAGAAGACTTTTACTGCTTTCTCGAGGATCCCTGGGCGAAGCATCTTGAGGTTTTATTTTTAGGCTTTTATCTTTTTGCCAGCTTGTTTTTACCTTCTAGGCCTCTAGCCCCTTCTTCCCACAAGGCAAGGTGCAACCCTATAAATGATTGGCCAACCCAATGCCTAGACTAGTGAAATGGGTAGATGAGCGGGAAGCAAGATGAAAAGGTGGTAATATGAAGGGAGTGGATGATGACTTTTCAGAAATCCCCCCAGTGGAAAACCAAGTCGTTGATCCCCTCGTGTACTAAGTCCCGGATGTAGTGCATGTGGATCTCGATGTGCTTTGTCCGCTGCCTTTGAACTGGATCTATGTAGAATTTCAAAGTGCTCTGGTTGTCACACCAAATGACGATCGGCTAATGACATTGAATGCCCAACTCAGTGATAAAATGTTGTAGCCACATAGCCTGAATGGTTATGTTAACTACCCCTCTGTACTCTGCCTCGGCTAAAAATAGAGCAATGGCGGCTTGCTTCTTGCTCGACCAACAGATAGTCCTAGAACCAAGAATGAGTGAGTAACCAGATGTGGACTTGCGATCAGTGTTATCGCCAGCCCAGTCGGAATCAGTAAACCCGATGAGATATAATGTAGAGTTTGTTGCATAATGAATCCCAAAGGTGATGGTGCCTTGAATGTATTGAAGGATACGCTTTGTAGCTTTTCGATGTAGCTCATGCGACTCCTGCATGAACCTCGAAACTGCGCCAACTGCATATGAGAGGTCTGGTCTGGAGTGTGTGAGATACAACAAGCTCCCTGTTAGAATATGATGGATGTGCTCATTTAACCATAGATAATATAGCAATATTGTCACCCAACCATAGGTTGAAGCCACCCCCGAGCACCTTAACCTTGACAAAGAATTATTCCGGAAGAATACCCTATGCTAAATAGCCAAACAAAGGTGGCGCACCTTTCTCCAAGGATAGCACACCAAACAAGAGTACTAAGAGCTGATCAAAGAGTCCAAACCATAACCAAGAGATAGTCCAAACCATAACCAAGAGATAGTCCAAGTCAAAACCGAAATCTACTAGTTGCAGCAGCTACAACAACAACTCTCCTCCAAACTTGCACACAAACTGGCCAACTGCAGTGCGCACAAGTGTTGCGTCTGCAGTTCTAAGAATACTGGCCAGAATGAAGACTGGCCTCCTGTATTTATACTATTTCTGGCAGACTGCCTGGGCCGACTTCTCATTCTAGGTGCTAATTCTTTAGTATATAACTTTTCCTTTAGCCGACTTCTTCTCTTGGGGGATAATAACCTAATACAAGTCATTCTCTTGAGCTGACTTGTCTTCTAGGGTTATTAACCAATTAATTAGGGTTTCATCTTGCTTCCCAGAATATTCTATTTTCTCCAGGTTTACACGTGGAGGTAAATACCTCCCGCAGCTACTAAAATATCAGCACTCCCCATTAGCTGTCTGTACAGTGTGTTGTCAACCAGTGGAGTCTCCCCGCCATCCTCAAGTTTGACTCCTGATAGGAAAGGAGTCGGAGAAGACTTGCAATCTATCATGTGAAATCTCTCAAGGAGATCTTGTGCATACTTGGCCTGAGACAGTTTGATGCCTGATGCATCTTGACTGATCTCGAGTCCAAGGAAGAAGTGTAGCGGACCCATGTGCGTCATCAAAAACCTGTCATGTCGAATCCTCTTGACTGCAGCAATTGTTGAATTCGAGCACCTGGTGATCAAAAAATCATCGACATACAGAACTAAGAGTAGAAGTGAATCAGCCATCCTGAGCATGTAGACATTTGGGTCTGATTTACAACATACAAAGTTCAGTGACAACAGGTAGGATTCCATCTTGGCATACCATGCCCTCGGAGCCTGCTTGAGGCCATAAAGTGACTTCTTTAGTCAACAGACCAAAGATGAGTCCTGCATAAATCCCTGGGGCTGCTCCATGTAGATCTCCTCAGAGATATCACCCTGAAGAAATGCATTCTTCACGTCCATCTGATGGAATTCCCATCCCTTAGCTGCCGCAATGGCAAGTGCCAATCGTATGGAATCCATCTTCGCTACTAGAGCAAAAGCCTCATCATAGTCAATACCATGAACTTGTTGAAAGCCTTTGGCGACAAGCCTAGATTTGTATATGTTGATCTTCCATCCGTTGCACTCTTGGTCCTGTAGACCCATATGCATCTAACAAGTTTCCTCCCAAATGGAAGGGGAACCAGATCCCAAGTCTAGTTCTTGAGGAGGGAGTTGTACTCCTCCTGCATGGCAGATTACCAAAAGGGGTTTCCAGCAACCTCGCCATAAGACTGTGGATCTGAATATTGAACCAAGAAAATATGCCTAGAGGGCAATAGTTCAGTGGTAGTGAGTGCAATAGGAGGCTCTTCGAAATCAGATCGAGTCCTCCTAGTATCATTTAGATCACCAACGAGATCCCCTGCATACTGAAGAGTAGTTTGTGCCCACTTGGGCCTCTGCTCTAGCTTTGCAACTGCATCTGGATGCTCTGACTTTGCATCTGACTGTACTGGCTCTGAATATGAATCATTTGAGTCCTCTGAATAATAACTCTTGTCTGAAGAAGAGTCGACATGTGCATGTTCATCATCTCAGACAAGTGGAAGAGTGAAGGTGCATGCAGTTGTTGAGGTATATGCGAGACAATTTCTTCGAATTAGACACTACGCTCAATGATGAGTCAGTCAGAGGAAATATCAATAAGCCGATATCCCTTCACACCATCGAGGTATCCAACAAAAATGCACTCAGTGCTCTGTGGATCAAGTKCCTTCTTCTTTTCAGAGGGAATCCTGGCCCATGCACGTGAACCGAAAATGCGAAAGTGGGTCACTTCCGGTTTGAGGCCGCTACAAAYCTTGTAGGGGGTCTTATCCTCGACAACTCTATGGGGAGACTTGTTTTGGATGTATGTTTCACAATCAAGTGCTTCGGCCCATAGTATTTGTGGTAGTGACTTTGCATGCAGCATGCAAGATGCCATCTCCTTTAGAGATCTATTTTTCTACTCAGCAACTCYGTTTTGCTGCAGAGTATATGGAACTGTGTGCTGCAACTGAATCCTTGCCTCATGGCAAAGATTATGGATCTCATGATTTACATACTCTCACTCATTATCAGTTTGGAGGACTTTGATCTTCTTTCCGGACTGTGACTCAACCAAGGCTTTGAAGTCTTTGAGGTGTTGAAAGACCTCAAATGTTTTCCAAAGAAAGTAGATCCATGTAAAATGTGAGAAATCGTCAACACAAATGAGAAAAAACCTTGCTTTGTTGATCGATGGATGTGGAAAAGGACCCATAAGGTCACCGTGGATCATATATAAAGGTGCGGAAGCTCACTGAGACTTTCCTTTGTTGAATTTGTCTTGAGGGTGTTTTCCAAGAACACATCCCTCACACACTCCCTTGGAGAAATGGATGTCTAATAGACCATCAACCAATCTATGCTTGCTAAGCTATTGCATGTATCTGAAATTCAAATGTCCAAACCTTTCATGCCATATCCTACTACATTCATCAGCATGAGTAAGCAGTAAAGCAGAATCAGGTTCATTGAATTCAGAAAATGTATACAATCTAGACTGATGATTTACCTCACCGGTAGCAACCCTAGAGTTGGTTTGCATGTCGTAGATGTCAACGGATTTGGTGTGAATATGAATTTATTTCCGGTGTCGGAATTCATCATCTGATACATGGAGAGAAGGTTGACAGAAAGTTTGGGAACGTGAAACACATTCTCGAAGCTTCCATTGGTGAGTTCAATCCTTCCTTTGCCGGTGACTTCTACATAAGAGTTGTCCCCCATCAAAATAGGAGGACTTTGCATGCATCCAAAGAAGAATATATTTCTTTTGAGGAAACCATGTGATGTGATGCTCCTGAATCTATGATCCAAGCATCGAGAGAGGTGTTGATGGCGATCAAGGCATGGCTAGAATTGCCTTTCTTGGAATTCGGATCTTTTGGCTTCTTCTTCTTGGCACCCTCAGGGATGTGATCTCCAAGGTTGTTTTTCTAAAGTATTTGAGACATCAGATCTATTTGTTTTTAAATGCATGTGGATTCCAAATGGAATCCTTCGTGACAGTACGTGCATTTCTCCCCTTTTCCCTTTTGGATCCGAAGGCATCGGTGAAGCGTTTTGTCTACCCTTCCTTCTTCGGATGTGCATGAGCTTTCCATTTATCTTTATCTTTAGATTTTTTATATTTGTGGCTGCCATCATGCACAGTGAGTGCATGTGCCCTTGGGCCTTTTATTGAGCCCATTTTGATGAGTTTGGTTTGATTTTGTGTCAAGGATTCGATAAAGTCCTCAAGAGAAGGCATCTTCCAGGTGGCTCCAGAGGTGAATTTGATAGTATGGAATGTGGATACGAATACAGAGAATTCAGGACCAAGCTTGGAGAGAATGGTGAGAACCATTTGTTTCTCCTCCTTCAATTTATCCACCCCACAAACTTTGAGTTGCGATAGTAAATCCTTGAATTTTGTAAAGAAATTTTGGATATTATTGAAGCTTTTTGGATCCAATGTGAGCAGCTCCACCTCCATCATGTGTCCCCTCATCTCATCTTGTTTTCCAAAGAGCCCTTCCAAGGTGGTCCTGGCTTCATTGGGAGTCTTACTGGAAGATATATGAAAAAGGAGATCGAGAGAAATAAGACTGCAAATTGTTCCGAGTGCCTCATCCATGCGATTTAAATACTTGGATTTTTCTATGGATGATGTCGGTTTTGTATCTGTATTCAAGGTTAACCTATACAACCCTCTGGTTCGGAGATGAAGGTTTTCCTCGAATAAATCTATAATCATGTCATCATCAGGCTACCAAACATACGAATCATATAAGCATGGAAAGTAGTTCTCTGAAGATGAAAACTCAAACCCCTTTTCTTGAGGGCTACCCTCAATCTCGTAAATAGGGTTTCTATAAAAAATGAGATGACCAATATCCCACCTGCATCTACCAGTCTGTATGAAAGTGTCTATATGTTCATCAACCATATCTAAAGGTTTTTTCATAAGACCATCAGCATAAATGATCATCTATTTTCCTTTCTGTGCAGGAGGAGTAGAGGCATGGACGTCTTCAACCGGATCGTCAAATTCTTCATCATCGAGATTGATCGCTTCTTCAACATCATGTGTAGGAGGAGAGAAAGTTTGGACAACCTGTCCTTCATCAAGTGGGAGCAAAGATAGCAGTACCTCAATATGTTGCGCTTTATTAGAATTCTTCTTTCTTCTCATGGACACACCCCTCCATCGCCTCTTCATTATAAGAGGCTTGATTCTTAGTGCATAGTTCTTTGTTTTCTTTTCTTCAAGAGGATCTATCGTATCCAAGGTTTCCTCCAATACTTCTTCACTTCCAAAGTCATGGAATAAAGTGTCATCAAGATCTTCAAAAGGATTATAACTCATCATGTTCTCTTCTTGATGTGAAAGAGGAACAAATGCCTAGATGTCTTCATCAAATGGAAGGGAAGATATGAGCACTTCATCTTCATCAAATGTCTCGTCCGAATCTTCAACATGAGAAAATTCATCAGGATCTTCTTGGTAACTTTCTTCATATATATTTTCTTCGAGCACTTCTTCATTCTCAAGGGCTAGTTCTTTGTCAGGAAATAACTCTTGTATATGTTTCATCATTTCCTCGGCAGCTTTATTAGTAKCCTTTTCCTTTTCCATCTGTAAATGTGCCCTCTTCGAGGCATAACAAGTTATGGATGAGGGTTCATCCCATGGTGCCATATTTCCATTGGCTGAAAAGACACCTCAATGGAGTCGCCAGATGAGATCAAGGCTCATCAAAGGATGGAAAAGGGGAAACAAGGAAAGGTGGGTYCTGGGAAGGTGGAGTCACCAATTGAGCTTCAAGAAGAGCTCATCAAAAAAGGGGAAAAGGAAATGTCCCTTGGGTGGAGTCGCTAGGCAAGCTAGGGAAAAGGATTTGGGATAGCTTGCCAAAGTGTCGTTAGGGTTCGGAAGAGGATTCAAAATCCTCCCCAACAAAACCACTAAAATGGTGACAACTAGGAGAGCACCTACCCACTGTCACCTTAGGCAGGTATTTCCGTCACTTTAGAGGTGAGGTAGTCACCTCAAGGAAGGAATTCCGATGACCCTTGGGGGGAAAGAGAATAAAAAAAGAGATGTATGGATGGATGTCCCTAAGGGTCAATTCGAAATGGTAGAAGGAGCTTGGAAAAGGGTCTTTGAAAAGGTTAAGGATTGCCAAATGAGTTGAGTGACTTGCCGAGAGTAAAGTACCTTCCTGAGACACAATGAAAACCAAGGATACTTGTAGTAGGTTAGTTGGACAAGTAAGTTAAGCTTGTTGTTCTTAACTACAAAAGTAAACTAACTAATATATCAGCAATAAATGTAAATCAAAGAGTGCTTTAAGAGCTTAGATAAATCAACTTGCAAGTACAAGAGTTAGACTAGTTAAAAATCATGACTTAGCATGCACTTTAACAATTAGTTAGCTGATGTTAGGTGACTAATTCTGCAGAAAACTAACAGCACTAATGGCTGTAGCAAACTAGGTTAGATATCAGAAAATTTATCCACTAAAAGTTATTCCTAGTTATCCCAAAAGATACGCCTAGGTTAGTAGAGAGTTAGGGCAAAGTTAAGGGTCAATCCTATGGTTAGTTTTCGGAGTTATTAGGGGTTGGACATTTAGGTTTTCTGCAGCCTTATGGCTGTATAAGTTAGTTGTAACAGCAGAAAGATTTAATGGTTGAAATGGGACGCCTCAATGAGGCAAGAGAGCCAAGGGCTCAAGGAACAACTTCCAAAAGAGATAACTTCAAAACTTGAAACTTTCATGTTTACCAAGGCAGCAATTTATTTCTCCAATGCAACAAGTAATGACTAGTGCCTTTAATAATTGGGTTAATGGAGTCAAGGAAATAATGAGCTAGAGGTACTACCTCCTTGGGGGTGTAAATCCTTTTACTCCCCAAGGCAAGTATCCCTAGCTAGGGTTAGGACTAAGAGGGTGTATGCACTTATACTTCTCTTAGTAAACCCTTATTTAATCAACAATACTTAAGCATAAAATAATGGAGGCTAAGGTGGGGGTGTATTCCCTTATACTTCCCACCTATCTCTAGCAAAGCAACCTTGACTTGAACACAAATGATAATACAAAGTAAAAAGCCTTACCAATTCAAGGAAAAATGCTAAGATAAACCACCACAATAGAAAAATAAAATCCTTCCAAGGCTAGCGCATCACTTCCACCAACCAATAACCAAGAAAATAGCCATACTCAAGAGCACAAGAGAGGAAATAGCCAAAGATAGCGAAAATTTCAGTCCAATGCTCCTCACAATGGGAGAGTTATGATTTAAAATGAGATCTTATGATCTCTATTTATACAAAATGTCACTAACATAGTTTGTCCACATTAGCAAGGGTAAAACATAAGACAAGGGGTCCACAACCCTTATCTTACCCCTTGCAACCAAATAATATTAAACAATTCACTTTTACATGAAAAGAAACCCTAACTTAAGGTGATGTCACCCCTTTAGGGGACGTTTTGACACTAGGAGCAAGTCGTTGGAGTTGGAGATGCATCATTAGGCCTCCAAAGGCCACATGTCAATCATCTAGGCCATCTCCCCATGGTCAAGGCCTTCTTCTCCTCAAAATGTCCATGTGTCAATGAGTAATCACTTCACCACCAAACCATAGCCCTTCTAGGTGACGTCATGTCTCCAAACATGGCGTTTTGCCTCTCCTATGAAAAACGTTTGGCATGTGAGGGCTAGTTCATGTCTCCTAGGATTCCAAAGGTATGTCTCTCTCATCTGTCATGCGGGCCTTTGGCATCTAAGATGTGGGCTTCAAGCCCCATGGAAGCCCAAGCTAGGCTTGTTCCTCCAAAATTGTCCACCAACTAGGTCCTGCAAAAACAAATAAGCACGCCCTCCAAGGATCTCAAGTCAAAATATCATGAGGAGTAAATCAAATCAATAGATGAGCCACCTAAGCATGTGCATCAAAGATTACCCAGTCAAACAAATAAATTCTCAAAGACATTATGCAACTTTCCAAGCTTGGATATGGGAGGGTTGACGAGGTGTCCTATTTGGTAGATCTTTCCATACGTCAAGGAGTGTTTCCCAAGTGATGCCTCCCTAAGCCATGTGAAATGGATTAAGTGGTTATGGGTTAAGACTCATTGGGCATGGGGTTCATGACATACAAGGGGTTGTAGTGTCTCATTCATGGGTGCCTTTGTAGAGGGTGTGTGGCACCTTCATTTGTAATGCACTTTTTCCAAGCCCATCTTCTTTCCATTCTTTGTTTCTTTCATGTATTAAAGGAAATGAGTTGAAGGCCACTGTCCTGGTGTGGTGTCCAGATAATGACAGTGTCACTCACAAATACCTCACAGAAATGAGAAGGCTGGCTTGTGATGAGACCCCCTTTCTCTCAGTCATGTAATTGAGTGCCATTACCTTNCATTTGTAATGCACTTTTTCCAAGCCCATCTTCTTTCCATTCTTTGTTTCTTTCATGTATTAAAGGAAATGAGTTGAAGGCCACTGTCCTGGTGTGGTGTCCAGATAATGACAGTGTCACTCACAAATACCTCGCAGAAATGAGAAGGCTGGCTTGTGATGAGACCCCCTTTCTCTCAGTCATGTAATTGAGTGCCATTACCTTGGCTTGTTGACCAAATGATGGTAATGTCATACCACTAGATACCCATGATCATGATAGGCGGCTCGTGATGAGACCTCCTATCCTCCAACTAACCTCCAAAGCATTCATAATCATTTATTCTTGTGGGTCCCCCTTTTCTTACAGAGAAGCATTTCATTGCTTTCTCAGGGGATCCCTGTGCGAAGCATCTGGAAGGTTTATATATAATATTTTAAATTTTTAACCAACAACAATCCCTCTGGGCCTTCAACCCCTTTTCCCCATAGAATGAGGGACAAACCCTTCTTGGGTCACTACACCCTAAAATTCCAAGAGACAAGGAAATGAGGGGTTTTGGTGATGGAAAGTGGTAAGTATGGTTGGGAACGGTAAGATGACTCTTCAAGGGAGTTCCTAGTAGCAAACCCATTCCCAAGGAAGACCACTTACTAGGGCACAATGTCAACCACCAAGGTGAAATGAGGCAAAAGGCATAATTTCCAAGCATATATCATGAAATCTAAAGTAGTCGAAGATACAACATACTCAAAATGCCTCAAATATTGAAATGTCACTCACCATAAAACCTGACTTGTACCTCATGGAGCAAGGCCCAGTGCCTCTTGGAAGCCAACTGATGTGGTGGATGCCATCTGAAAATCCTAACCTCTGTGTTGGTAAGAAGGGTCTCCATCTGTGCAAGTGGATACTATTGGTCATGTAGTCTCTCGACACTCCATATCTGCAACCTGAGGGCCTCGAGACATGATCTCCTTAGTTATCCCACAAAATGGGGATTACAAGGTGTTTGGTGGAAATGTGTTGTAGAAAACTAGTCTTGGAGGGCTGAGGTGGCCACTCAACAATCTGATTATAAAGGTTCTGTTTTATGGCTGAAATGTGGTTCCAAATATGAAACTTAGTGGATAGAAGAAATGAGAACAAGTGCATAAGTAAAATAGTAAATAAAGCAAGAGGGGGAGCCTCCTCACATTTCTTTACTCCTAGATGAATGAATTCATTACGAAGCCTCTATAAAAGAATGACAACAAGAAACATCTACAACAGCATGAACAACAATTGAAAATCATAATAAAACCATACAACAAAGTGGATCAATACCTTAATCTTCCATTAATCTTCAAGAATGGTATACAAGAGAACTCCATGCATAATCATCTCCAAGCTCCAACCTTCAATCTCTTCTCAATCTCTCTAGAATCCTTCAATCTCCAATTACAAATGGAATGGAGAGAAGCTCCTCTTTATATATAGAGATTTTCTTCTCTCTTACAATAAAATACAATAAATCTCCAACCAACTCCATGACAAGTCAAATAAATAATCAATCAATGGAGTAGTTAGATCTATCTTCAATCAATAGCTGGCCATGTCAAGGTCACGTGGACACTGCTCTCTCTATAGGAGGTTGCCCCATCTAAAAATACCAAGGAATATACAATATATTTCTCCAAGAGAGGGCACACCACCAAAAATAGGTATAATACCAAGGCAAGGATGTCAAATGGTCCACATAAAATGCGCCCTCCAAGGTGCATGCAAGAAAAATACAATATAATCTTCTTTGACATGGGATGATGTTCTCTAAGTTCCACCTAGAAAAGTGCACCAAGTGTGCTTTCCAAGATGTTCCCTCCAAGATGCATGAGTGAGACAACAATATAATAATCCTCCCAGGAGAATGCTGCATAACCATCATCCCAAAATAGCAAGTGGTGCACTCATGCATGCAAATAAAATAATAGAATGGTGCGTTCCTCCAAGATAAACCCTCAAAAAATAGCAAGAGGAAAAGTCTTGAGCAACAACGATTTGTTTGTAGTGATCCAAAAGTTCTTTATATATCTCCTCATTCTTGGTAGCCTAAATCTCTTAGTCTTGACTCTTAACAACCTTAATGTATTCAAACTTTTTCTTTTATTTAAGATCCTAGAAAAAGAACTTGGTGTACCTGTCCCCTTCCCCAATCTAGTGGAGTTTGCCTCTAATTTGGGAACTTTTGGATTTCTTAGCCATATAACTTCTTAGAACATGTCTAGCTTGGCCAACTTGTCGTTTAATTCAAGATTAAATGGATTTGACTCGAATTCCTATTAGTTTTTGTAGCTTGGTAGGTATCTCAGCTATGTCTATCTATCCTAGACTAGTTGATGGGCACACAAATGACCCAGATCAGCCTTAGTTATCTTAGCCTAAGTCTAACTTAGGCAAATGCAACAAATTTCTGTCTTTTGAGTGAGCTGTGTGTCCTTGGCTAGTGGGGCACACCTCATGAACTCTTGAGTKAATTGTGTGGACCAACCAAGGGGGGCACACCTCCATGGAGCGTTGGAAGCTGAATTGGCACACATTTCAAGGAAGAAAAGGTGGCTGCTAGGAGTATAAAGGAAGGGGATGAGGRTGAGAGGACATGCATTCTCATTTGTGAGGTTGAGCAGGTGAGAAGAAGAGGGTGCTTGGGCATGAGAAGAAGAGGGAGCAACTGAGGTAGAGAGGGCAAGTTCAGGGCCAACTTTGGGTAGCCAACAAAGGCCATTCTTGGACCGTACTGGTCAACAAAGAGGGGCCGATTCTAGGAAACATTAAACAATGAGGAAGAGGACGAGCTTAGGCCGAGTTTTCTCAGCTTGCAAGGGCTATACGCAGGTTGTTATAGACAAAAACAAGCAGGTTGTACTTGGGCCAAGTTCGTATAGGCCATACCTGGGCCGTACAGACAAGGTCGTACATGGCCAGAAAATGTTGGGTCGTATAGGCAACAACTGGGGTTTCCAGGGTACGTCTGGTGTTCATGTGTATTTTGTGCTTGGTTCTCTGTGTGTTTCTGCTGTGCAATTTTAGTTTATAACTCAACTGTAAATTAATTACATAATTTTCAGAAGTTAGAACAACAATTAGTTAATTTCTGGGCAAGAAAACTATTGGTATTAATTTTTGTTGTCGAGTTATTAGAAATCAACATGGTTTCAGAGCTCAACCTCTAAGTATAGGAAGGAGCCAAGTTGACTTTGTTGTGAAAACCAGGAAGTGAATCAACAAAGGGGGACGTGTGACTAGAAAGTGTGTGGGAAACAAAGAAACAAACTCAGATGGCCAGTGCAGGCTTAAGGTTTGAAGGCAGACTGGATGGTGCCTCAAATTTCTGTCCTTGGAGGGAATGTATTTGATGCAGGAGCATCACTCCACCTCAGCAAATGCACCAACACGCAGACGCGTAATGAAGAAAGGGAGAATCACTAAACCTCCCATTTTTAAATTTGAAATCTTATCTCGTGGGGATTTGCATTGTAAGGCTATAAGAGCCAGGCCATACCTTTGTACAGGTAGTGGTTGGGATTGCCTTAAATGGTTGCCTGTAGCAGGCCCAGATCATAATCAGGTCTGGGTAGACATTTATGGAATGTATCTGTAGGAGTATGGTGCCATAACTGAGATAGTGATAGCACTAAGGTGGTGGAGAGGATAAGCTTGTGGAGCCCTCTTTTGTAAAGGGAGAATAGAGAGAGATCTTTGTAGAGAGGTCTTAGAAGCAGAACTCATAGAGTTAGATTAGGAGAGCTTGAGGGAACTGGGACTCTGTTGCAGTCCAATTTTTGTAAACATCCGTATAGACACACATAGATAATAGAAAAGTAGTTTTTCATGCATATGGTGTGTTTATGTATTTCATGAATGAATGTTGTAGATGTATGACAAGTTTCATTTGCAGTAGGAGATAGATTTCTTTTATCCTCGTTGAAGTTGTTATATTGCTCTGGGTTCTTTAGGTTGTGCAAGGAGTGCACAACAGAACGATGGAAGTTATGTAGCCAACGCAAGGAATCTGCATCTGAACTCTGTGGGGTCAGAAAGATCGTGCCAGGAGGGCACACCGGGGTGATAACAATATGAGGAACTTTAAGGTTACTGAATACCTTAGAGGGGAAACTATGTAGAAGGAGCA
>JASDQU010194912.1:4191-18533 GCA_032191745.1 Picea mariana | reverse complement strand
ATTGAAAGAGAAAGTGTGGATGAAATCTTTCCTCTTTCTATTCCCCGTGAAGAAGGCCTTCTGGTTTTGAGTGTTGATAGTGTTGATGATTGCATGGCCATAAAAGTATCACATTCTCCCCCTGATGCACTTGCTATATTATTTGTAATGGAAGAGATATTTGTGGAGAAGGATTCTTCTCTTTTCCTTCAGGAGGTTTTCAATGACGTATTTTAACCCAGGATTGAAGAGAAGAATCAAGAGGTCTCTCATTTTTCTTTGCAAAATAAAAGAGTTCTCCACTTACCCATCTTTGATGAGTACTCAATTAAGAAGAGCAAACCCCTACCTCACATTTTGTTGACTTGGGGAGTATCCAGCTTGTGTATCAACAGCTAGAAGCAATAGTTACTAATGTTCCTGGAATGGATATAATTAACATTTGTATTCTTGATGAAATTACTTTTTTAGAGGCTGATCATAGCTATCAAGGGCAACCCATTTTTGACGAATACTATAGCGATGAGGAGAAACAAGATTATCCTATATTTGATCACGATGAAAACAGGGAGAATGATGTAGAGGTTGGCCTTGTCATAAAAGAGGTAACTCAAATATTTGACCAGGAGCAGCCCTTAGCTGAGACACATGAGCGGATTGTTTATACACAACCTATAGTAGAAGAAGATATATGCTATAAGTTCCATGTTTTCTGTCACCATTTTCATGACCCTGTAGGGGTGTATGTGGAGTTGTATTTTTTGAATGTTTTGGAGCCGCCCAACTTTATCCTAACCTCAACATTAGGAGGAAAGCTGGAGAATGTAACCGTTCTGCTGTCATGGTTGCATTATCTATTATCAATCATTGACAGGACAAACAAATTTTCATCTAGGAAGTTGCTTGAATGGCTATGGTGGAAGTTTTATTTCACCTACCACTGTGTAAAAATTAAATTAGTTTAGGACTGTACACAAATAAGCTCCTTGGAGCATGTGTGTTTATTTCCGTTTTTACTTATTGACCTGTATTCCTCAGCAAGGTATTTTGAGTTTGACTCCATAGCCCAATGCAGAAGGCGACTGGAACTGCAAAAGAAGTTCTTAGAGACTCGCAGGGAGGACTCTATACCCCATGGAGCTTAATGATATCACATATTATTGCAGGGGGGTGTTTTTCCTTTGGATTTGGCCCTTGGGTGACAAAATGTGAAATAAGGGGGCTTAAAAACCCACAAATGTGTGTCATCCAAAGCCAGGGTGCATTCTGCTAAGGCGCACACATATCGGAGGGGAGATAGCACTCGCTAAGCTCTAGTTCAAGAGATTCATGGGTGGTTCACATCAGTGCACCCGAAGCCCGAAGTCATGAAGCACTCAGAGGTAGAGCTCCAGGTCACATCCCGAGGTCACAAGCATGAAGGGGCGATGAAGAAGGATCTGGCGCCTGAGGCTTGCGATTTTGAAAATGAAAAAGACCAAGGTCATGGGTTTCATAGGACCTACAGTGTAGAGCCTCCAATAGCACACAACATCCCCTGGGAATTTAGTCTCATTGCGATCCCGAGAAGAAGTGTGTGGAACTGAGTGACTGATCCACTGTCTCACCCCCATAAATGGAAAACATTCAAAGAGCGACCGTAAATGAAAATTGTCCATCTGAAGCTTCCTTATGGAAATATTTTTTTGTAAATCACATAACAACACCTGGCTCGCATATGACATGAGGATGCCTGCACAGTCTGACAGAGCAGGCACCGACTGAAAACGTTAATGCAGTAGTTTGAGCACGCCTCTGCTGGGCGGATTTTTGAGTATATGTATGTAGTTTTTAGTTTTAATACAGGTCGATGGTTGAGTTAAGCTCTCGTATTGTAATGTTTTAATGAAGTTTTGGTTCTCTGGTTATGTAAATTGATTTGGCACTTCTTGTTTAATGAAATTCAGCTTCTATTTCCATATTATTTGCATTTGAAACTGAATGTTCATGATTGAATGATTCGCATGGATTGTGGTGACTGTGTTGTAATGGATGTTTGATTGCAGTGCAGTTATAGTGTTTTCAGTTTCCTGAAACTTCGAATTCAAGAGGATCTTGTTTTCAGAGTTTTTCCTCCTTAGGCTGCTGGAAGACCTGATGTCCAGAGAAGACCTTTACATATTCTCCTCAATATCTTCCTCCTACTCACCCTTACTACAACTTACTAGCTAAAGTTGATCAAGACCTCATTTGCTTGTGCATATTGCCCCAGTTTTCCGAGTTAAAATGATATTCTCTTGAGTCTTCCCCATTTGACCTCTTTAAATCCATTAACCGTGACATATAACCTGATGGGTACTGGGCTTACATCTACTGCAATCCATAGGTGACTTCTGGTGCTAACATTTCAGGCATCATTGTTGGGGATGAATTGAAGATTTTCCCTAGGGTTGAACGACGAAGCTTACTGGTTTTGAAGGTGCATCAGAACTTAGTACATCAAATATTGCAGTTGTGCACCTGGCGAATCCACTGAGGTGAATCCACTGTTTCAGTTGTGGATTCCTCTGGCTACACCTGAAGTTGACCTAGAGGGGATTACTACGACAGGGAAGGGTTTCTCAAGAAAGTTTTTTCTGTTATCCCAGATTGAAAAGCTCCCTGGGAAGAACCACATTGCAGAGATCCAGGTTTAGATGGTGAACTAAAGATGGACACATTGTTCTGACTGATTATCTTTCACCATGGCGACTCCACTGTGTAGAATATGTTGGAGACTCAACTGAATGGAGACAAATCAAAAGGCTATGGAGGCTATCATGGCCAATAGGTTTTCCCTCTTCGATTTCTCAGCCATAGCTGGTTATCTACATCCAGTGCCAGCTATAAATAAATGGGATGAATATCCTCCGAGGTTCATAGGCAGTGAGCATAACCACCCTGGTGAGCATTTATTTAACTTTCATATATGCATGCTTGAGCATGATTTTGTTCACGAGGACGTCTTGATCAAGATGTTCATATTTTATTTAGAGGGAGATGCTCATGAATGGTGTCAAGATCTCCCTGCTACTAGTATCCGTTTTTTGAAGGACTTTCACGATGCCTTTAATTCATATTACGAGAATATTTACATGTCTCATATTATTTTGGATGCTGTGGTAATAATTTTTCCTTCCACATCCAGCAGATGACAGAGTCTTCCTCGTATGATGAGTCTAGTGAAGATCTGATCGAAAGAGGAAGTGTGGATGAAAGATTTCCTCTTTCTATTCCCCGTGAAGAAGGCCTTCCAGTTTTGAGTGCTGATAGTGTTGATGATTGCATGGACATAGATGTATCACATTCTCCACCTGATGCACCTGCTATCTTAGTTGTAAAAGAAGAGATATTTGTGGAGAAAGATTCTTCTCTTTTCCTTCAAGAGGTTTTCAATGATGTATTTTCACCCAGGATTGAAGAGAATAATCAAGAGGTCTCTCATTTTTCTTTGCAAAATAAAAGAGTTTTCCACTTACCCATCTTTGATGAGTACTCAAATGAAGAAGTGAAGACCCCTACCTCACATTGTTTTGACTTGGGGAGTAGCCAGCCTCTGTATCAACAACTAGAAGCAACAGTTACTAATGTTTCTGGAATGGATATAATTAACAATTGTATTCTTGATGAAATTACTGTTTTAGAGGCTGATCATAGTTATGAAGGGAAACCCATTTTTGAAGAATATTATAATGATGAGGAGAAACAAGATTATCCTATATTTGATCACTATGAAGATAGGGAGAATGATGCAGAGGTTGGCCTTGTCACAAAAGAGGTAACTCAAATATTTGACCAGGAGCAACCCTTAGTTGAGACACATGAGCGGATTGTTTATACACAGCCTATAGTAGAAGAAGATATATGCTATCAGTCCCATGTATTCTGTCACCATTTTCATGACCCTGTAGGGGTGTATGTGGAGTTTTTTTTTTTGAATGTTTTGGAGCCGCCCAAATTTATCCTGACCTCAACATTAGGAGGAAATATGGAGAATGTAACCGTTATGTTGTCATGGTTGCAATATCTGTTATCAATCATTGACAGAATAAACAAATTTTCATCTAGGAAGTTGCTTGAATGGCTATGGTGGAAGTTTTATTTCACCTAGAACTGTGTAAAAATTAAATTAGTTTAGGATGGTACATAAATAAGCTCCTTGGACCATGTGTGTTTATTTTCATTTTTACTTATTGACATGTATTCCTCAGCAGGGTGTTTTCAGTTTGACTTCGTAGCCCAATGCAGAAGGCGACTAGAACTGCAAAAGAAGTTCTTAGAGCCTTGTAGGGAGGACTCTATCCCCCATGGAGCCTAACATTATCACATATTCTTGTAGGGGGGTGTTTTTCCTTTGGATTTAGCCCTTGGGTGACAAAATGTGAAAGAAGGGGGCTTAAAAACCAACAAATGTGTGTCATCCAAAGTCAGGGTGCATTTTGCTAAGACGCACACATATCGGAGGGGAGCTAGCACTCACTAAGATCCAGTTCAAGAGAGTTGGGAGTGGCTCACATTAGTGCACCTGAAGTTCGAAGTCGCGAAGCACTCAGACGTGGAGCTCCCGGTCACAGCCCGAGGTCACAAGAATGAAGGGGTGATGAAGAAGGATCTAACACCTGAGGCTCAAGATTTTGGAAGCGCAAAAGAGAAAGGTCACAGGTTTCATGGGACCTGCAGTGTAGAGCCTCCAGCAGCACATAGCATCCCCTGGGCATTTAGCCTCATTGCGATCCCAAGAAGACGTCGTGGAACTGAGCGAATGAACCACTGTATCACCCCCATAAATGGAAAACATGCAGAGAGCGGTCGTAAATGCAGACTATCCATTCGAAGCTTCCTTATGGAAAGCTTTTTCTGTAAAGCACATAATGGTACCTGGCTCACATCAGACATGAGGAGGCCTCCACAATCTGACAAAGAAGGCGTCGACTAAAAATGTTAATGCAGTAGTTCGAGCACACCTCTGCTGGGTGGATTTTTGAGTATATGTATGTAGTTTTAAGTTTTAATAGAGGTCGATGGTTGAGTTAAGCTCCCGTATTGTAATGTTTTAATGAAGTTCTGGTTCTCTGGTTATGTAACTTGATTTGAGACTTCTTGTTTAATGAAAGTTAACTTACATTTCAATATTATTGGCGTATGATACTGAATGTTCATGATTGAATGATTCGCATGGATTGTGGTGACTGTGTTGTAATGGATTTTTTATTGTAGTGCAGTTATAGTGTTTTCAGTTTCCTGAAACTTCAAATTCAAGAGGATATTTTTTTCAAAGTTTTTCCTCCTTAGGTTGTTGGAAGACTTGATGTCCATAGCAAACCTTTACATATTCTCCTTAATAGCTTCCTCCTACTCACCCTTACTACAACTTACTAGCTAAAGTTGATCAAGACCTCATTTTCTTGTTCATATTGCCCCAGTTTTCTGAGTTAAAATGATATTCTCTTGAGTCTTCCCCATTTGACCTCTTTAAATCCATTAACCATGACATATAACCTGATGGGTACTGAGCTTACATCTGCCACAATCCAGAGGTGACTTCTGGTGCTAACATTTCTGGCATCATTGTCGTAGATGAATTGAAGATTTTCCCTGGGGTTGAAAGACAAATCTTACTGGTTCTGAGGGTGCATCAGAACTTAGTACATCAAATATTGCAGCTGTGCACCTGGCGACTCCACTGAGGTGACTCCATTGTTTCAGTTGTGGCTGCCTCTGGCTACACCTGAAGTTGACCCAGAGGGTATTATTATGACAGGGAAGGCTTTCTCAAGAAAGTTTTTTTTGTTATCCCAGATTGAAAAGCTCACTGGGAAGAACCACATTGCAGAGATCCAGTTTTAGATGGTGAACTAAAGCTGGACACATTATTCTGACTAATTATCTTTCACCATGGCGACTCCACTGTGTAGAATATGTTGGTGACTCAACTAAATGGAAACAAATACAAAAGGCTATGGAGGCTATCCTGGCCAAGAGGTTTTCCCTCTTCGATTTCTCAGCCATAGTCAGTTATCCACACCCAGTGCCAGCTATAAATAAATGGGATGACTATCCTCTGAGGTTCAGAGGCAGTGAGCATGACCACCCCGGTGAGAATTTATTTAAATTTCATATATGCATGATTAAGCATGATTTTTTTCACAAGGACGTCTTGATCAAGATGTTAATACTTTCTTTAGAGGGAGATGCTCATGAATGGTGTCAAGATCTCCCTGCTACTAGTATCCGTTCTTTGAAGGACTTTCATGATGCCTTTAATTCGTATTAAGAGAATATTTACATCTCTCATATTATTTTGGATGACTGTTGTAAGAATTTTTCCTTCCACATCCAGCAGATGACAGATTCTTCCTTGTATGACGAGTCTGGTGAAGATCTGATCGAAAGAGGAAGTGTGGATGAAATCTTTCCTCTTTCTATTCCCTGTGAAGAAGGCCTTACAGTTTTGAGTGTTGATAGTGTTGATGATTTAATGGCCATAGATGTATCACATTCTCCCCCTGATGCACCTGCTATCTCAGTTGTAAAAGAAGAGATATTTGTGGAGAAGGATTCTTCTCTTTTCCTTCAAGAGGTTTTCAATGATGTATTTTCACCCAGGATTGAAGAGAAGAATCAAGAGGTCTCTCATTTTTCTTTTCAAAATAAAAGAGTTATCCACTTACCCATCTTTGATGAGTACTCAAATGAAGAAGAGCAGACCCCTACCTCACATTTTGTTGGCTTGGGGAGTAGCCAGCCTGTGTATCAATAGCTAGAAGCAACAGTTACTAATGTTCCTGGAATGGATATAATTAACCGTTGTATTCTTGATGCAATTACTGTTTTAGAGGTTGATCATAGCTATGAAGGGCAACCCATTTTTGACAAATATTCTAGTGATGAGGAGAAACAACATTATCCTATTTTTGATCACTATGAAGACAGGGAGAATGATGCCGAGGTTGGACTTATCAAAAAAGAGGTAACTCAAATATTTGACCAGGAGCGGCCCTTAGTTGAGACACATGAGCAGATTGTTTATACACAACCTATAGTAGAAGAAGATATATGCTATCAGTCCCATGTGTTCTATCACCATTTTCATGACCCTATAGGAGTGTATGTGGAGTTGTATTTTTTCAATGTTTTGGAGCCGCCCAACTTTATCCTGACCTCAACATTACGAGGAAATATGGAGAATGTAACCGTTCTATTGTCATGGTTGCATTATCTGTTATCAATCATTGAAAGAATAAGAAAATTTTCATCTAGGAAGTTTCTTGAATGGATATGGTGGAAGTTTTATTTCGCCTAGCACTGTGTAAAAATTAAATTAGTTTAGGACTGTACATAAATAATCTCCTTCGAGCATGTGTGTTTATTTTCATTTTTACTTATTGACATGTATTCCTCAGCAGGGTGTTTTGAGTTTGACTCCATAGCCCAATGCAGAAGGCGACTGAAACTACAAAAGAAGTTCTTAGAGACTCATAGGGAGGACTCTATCCCCCATGGAGCCTAATTTTATCACATATTCTTGCAGGGGGTGTTTTTCCTTTGGATTTGGCCCTTGGGTGACAAAATGTGAAAGAAGGGGGCTTAAAAACCCACAATTTTGTGTCATTCAAAGTTAGGGTGCGTTTTGATAAGGCTCACACATATCGGAGGGGAGATAGCACTTGCTAAGCTTTAGTTCAATAGAGTCGGGAGTGGCTCACATCAGTTCACCCAAAGTCGTGAAGCACTCAGAGGTGGAGCTCTAGGTCACAGCCTGAGGTCACAAGCATGAAGGGGCAATGAAGAAGGATCTGGTGCCTGAGGATCGAGATTTTGGAAGCACAAAAGAGAAAGGTCACGGGTTTCATAGGACCTATATTGTAGAGCCTCCAGTAGCACACAATAGCCCCTGGGCATTTAGCCTCATTGCGATCCCGAGAAGAAGCTTGTGGAACTAAGCGAATGATCCACTGTCTCACCCCCATAAATGGAAAACATGCAGAGAGCGGTCGTAAATGCAGACTATCCATCCAAAGCTTCATTATGGAAATCTTTTTTTGTAAAGCACATAACGACACCTGGCCCGCATCTAACATGAGGAGGCCTGCACAATCTGACAGAGCAGGCGTCGACTGAAAATGTTAATGTAGTATTTCGAGCACGCCTCTGCTGGGTGGATTTTTGGGTATATTTATGTATTTTTGAGTTTTAATAGAGGTCGATGGTTGAGTTAAGCTCTCGTATTGTAATGTTTTAATGAAGTTTTGGTTCTCTGGTTATGTAACTTGATTTGAGAATTCTTGTTTAATGAAATTCAGCTTCTATTTCCATATTATTTGCATCTGATACTGAATGTTCATGATTGAATGATTCGCATGGATTGTGGTGACTGTGTTGTAATGGATGTTTGATTGCAGTGCAATTATAGCATTTTCAGTTTCCTGAAACTTTAAATTCAAGAGGATCTTGTTTTCAAATTTTTTCCTCCTTAGGCTGTTGGAAGACCTAATGTCCAGAGAATACCTTTACATATTCTCCTCAATTTCTTCCTCTTACTCACCCTTACTAAAACTTACTAGCTAAAGTTGATCAAGAACTCATTTGCTTGTGCATATTGCCCCAGTTTTCTGAGTTAAAATGATATTCTCTTGAGTCTTCCCCATTTGACCTCTTTAAATCCATTAACCATGACATATAACCTGATGGGTACTGGGCTTAAATCTGCCGCAATCCAGAGGTGACTTATGGTGCTAACATTTATGTTGTCATTGTCGGGGATGAATTGAAGATTTTCCCTGGGGTTGAACGACAATGATTATTGGTTCTGAAGGTGCATCAGAACTTATTACATCAAATATTGCAGTTGTGCACCTTGCGACTTCACTGAGGTGACTCCATTGTTTCATTTGTGGCTGGCTCTGGCTACACCTGAATTTGACCCATAGGGGATTATTACAACAGGGAAGGCTTTCTCAAGAAAGTTTTTTCTGTTATCCCAGATTGAAAAGCTCCCTGGGAAGAACCACATTGTAGAGATCCAGTTTTAGATGGTGAACTAAAGTTGGACACATTATTCTGACTTATTATCTTTCACCATGGTGACTCCACTGTGTAGAATATTTTGGTGACTCAACTAAATGGAGACAAATCAAAAGGCTATGGAGGCTATCCTGGCCAAGAGGTTTTCCCTCTTCGGTTTCTCATCCATAGCTGGTAATCCACATGTAGTGCCAGTTATAAATAAATGGGATGACTATCCTCTGAGGTTCAGAGGCAGCGAGCATGACCACCCTGGTGAGCATTTATTTAACTTTCATATATGCATGCTTGAGCATGATTTTTTTCATGAGGAATTCTTGATCAAGATGTTCATATTTTCTTTAGAGGGAGATGCTCATGAATGGTGTCAAGATCTCCCTGCTACTAGTATCCATTCTTTGAAGGACTTTCACGATGCCTTTAATTCATATTACAAGAAGATTTACATGTCTCATATTATTTTGGATGACTGTTGTAAGAATTTTTCCTTCCACATCCAACAAATGACAGAGTCTTCCTCATATGATGAGTCTAATAAAGATTTGATCGAAAGAGGAAGTGTGTATGAAAGCTTTCCTCTTTCTATTCCTCGTGAAGAAGGCCTTCTAGTTTTGAGTGCTGATAGTGTTGATGATTACATGGCCATAGATGTATCACATTCTTCCCCTGATGCACTCGCTATCTTAGTTGTAAAAGAAGAGATATTTGTGGAGAAGGATTCTTCTCTTTTCCTTCAAGAGGTTTTCAATGATGTATTTTCACCCAGGATTGAAGAGAAGAATCAAGAGGTCTCTCATTTTTCTTTGCAAAATAAAAGAGTTCTCCACTTCCCCGTCTTTGATGAGTACTCAAATGAAGAAGAGCATACCCCTACCTCACATTTTGTTGACTTGGGGAATAGCCAGCCTATGTATCAACATCTAGAAGCAATAGTTACAAATGTTCCTGGAATGGATACAATTAACAATTGTATTCTTGATGAAATTACTTTTTTAGAGGTTGATCATAGCTATGAAGGGCATCCCATTTTTTATGAATATTATAGTAATGAGTAGCAACAATATTATCCTATATTTGATCACTATGAAGACAGGTAGAATGATGCAGAGGTTGGCCTTGTCACAAAAGAGGTAACTCAAATATTTGACCAGCAACGACCCTTAGTTGAGACACATGAGCGGATTGTTTATACACAGCCTGTAGTAGAAGAAGATATATGCTAACAGTCCCATGTGTTCTGTCACCATTTTCATGACCCTATAGGGGTGTATGTGGAGTTGTATTTTTTGAATGTTTTGGAGCTGCCCAACTTTATCCTGACCTCAACATTAGGAGGAAAGTTGGAGAATGTAACCATTATGTTGTCATGGTTGCATTATTTGTTATCAATCATTGACAGAATAAACAAATTTTCATCTAGTAAGTTGCTTGAATGGATATGGTGGAAGTTTTATTTCACCTAGCACTGTGAAAAAATTAAATTAGTTTAGGAATGTACATAAATAATCTCCTTGGATCATGTGTGTTTATTTTTGTTTTTACTAATTGACCTGTATTCCTCAACAGGGTGTTTTGAGTTTGACTCCATAGCCCAATGTAGAAGGCGACTGGAACTACAAAAGAAGTTCTTAGAGCCTCATAGGGAGGACTCTATCCCCCATGGAGCCTAATGTTATCACATATTCTTGCAGGGGGGTGTTTTTCCTTTGGATTTAGCCCTTGGGTGACAAAATGTGAAAGAAGGGGGCTTAAAAACCCACAAATGTGTGTCATCCAAAGTCAGGGTGCGGTCTGCTAAGGCACACACATATAAGAGGGGAGATAGCACTCGCTAAGTTCTAGTTCAAGAGAGTCGGGAGTGGCTCACATCAGTGCACCCGAAGCCCGAAGTCGCGAAGCGGTCAGACATGGAGCTCCAGGTCACAGCCCAAGGTCACAAGCATGAAGGGGCAATGAAGAAGGATCTGGCGCCTGAGGCTTGAGATTTCGGAAGTGGAAAAGAGCAAGGTCACGGGTTTCATAGGACCTATAGTGTAGAGCCTCCAGCAGCACACAACAGCCCCTAGTAATTTAGCCTCATTGTGATCCTAAGAAGAAGCACGTGGAACTGAGCGACTGATCCACTGTCTCACCCCCATAAATGGAAAACATGCAGAGAGCGGCCGTAAATGAAGACTGTCTATCCGAAGCTTCCTTATGGAAATATTTTTCTGTAAAGCACATAACGACCCCTGGCTCGCATCTGACCTAAGGAGGCCTGCACAATCTGACAGAGCAGGCACCGACTGAAAACATTAATGCAGTAGTTCGAGCATGCCTCTACTGGGTGGATTTTTGAGTATATGTATGTAGTTTTGAGTTTTAATAGAGGTCGATGGTTGAGTTAAGCTCCCGTATTGTAATGTTTTAATGAATTTCTAGTTCTCTGGTTATGTAACTTGATTTGAGACTTCTTGTTTAATGAAAGTCAGCTTTTATTTCCATATTATTTGCGTCTGATACTGAATGTTCATGATTGAATGATTCACATGGATTGTGGTGACTGTGTTGTAATGGATGTTTGATTGCAATGTAGTTGTAGCATTTTCAGTTTCCTAAAACTTCGAATTCAAGAGGATCTTGTTTTTAGAGTTTTTCCTCCTTAGGCTGCTGGAAGACCTGATGTCCATAGAAGACCTTTACATATTCTCCTCAATTTCTTCCTCCTACTCACCCTTACTACAATTTAATGGTTGAAGTTGATCAAGACCTCATTTGCTTGTGCACACTGCCTCAGTTTTCTGAGTTAAAATGATATTCTCTCAAGTCTACCCTATTTGAACTCTTTAAATCCATTAACTGTGACATATAAACTGATGGGTATTGTTCTTACCTCTGCTGCAATCTAGAGGTGACTTCTGGTGCTAACAGAATACAAGAAGAGGAAAAATAAAGGTAGCAGAGAATTTCAAGGAGTATGATTCAACAAAGATCAATTGATAACAAAATTGGTATTTAAATCAATTGTTATCATTCCTCAATTTATAGNTATTGTTCTTACCTCTGCTGCAATCTAGAGGTGACTTCTGGTGCTAACAGAATACAAGAAGAGGAAAAATAAAGGTAGCAGAGAATTTCAAGGAGTATGATTCAACAAAGATCAATTGATAACAAAATTGGTATTTAAATCAATTGTTATCATTCCTCAATTTATATTCCTGTGAAATGACAAAGAATAATAAGAAGCAGATCAAAAAAAAAAAGATCACTAAGATTCATACTCTTGTTCTATTTGACAAAGGATAGTCAGTAAAAACCTAGGAGGAGTATTTTGGTTATTAATTAAGAAAGTAATTAGATTAAGTTTTGAAAGACTTGATCACTACAAATGGGTATCACTAAAAAGTTGGTATCAAGAAGACTACTTATTTGAACACAAAAAATTCCAATCAATTGATATAAGCAATTAGTAAATTAACAAGGGAAGAGACCTTGTCAGAAAGAGCTACCCTTTTATAAATAAAGGGGGAGAGTAGTCGGAGGCAGAGAGAGCATATTGATAGGGGGAGTCATTCATTTAAGGAGGGAAGAGCATGAATGCAGGGGGATTTACCCATGTTCATATTTTGGTCAACAACATGCAGATAGATAGAGGTTGATCATAAGGGGAGAAACCCTTTTCCATTGATGTCAAAGGGGGAGAGTAACTCCAGAAGAGAGAAGCATCATCATGGGGGGGGTATGAGTATGAAGTTAGTTTGTTTCCCTCAATGACAAAGGGGGAGATTGTTGGACATATTTTCATGGATATGTTGTCAGTGATGTCAAGTGTCGATGTCATTGTGATGTGATGCTAAGTTGTTATGATGMATTGCCATTGATGAGTTATCATTGATGAATTTCCATTGATGTCAATAGTCATGATAATTTTTTATGATGGCAACATGAATCAGTCATGAATAGTTATACAGTTGGAATTAGTGTCAGGATGGCCAATAAGGTTTGTCCATGTGTAATGAAGGGTAAATGATGGAAAGAGAATGCAGCAGAGAAACAAGGTTAATATCAGGAGTAATCATGCAGAAGACATAATGCGAGGTGCAAAGTAATATACCTAAAAGCTCAGAAGAGGTAGCCTATTAGATCACACAATATCAAAGTATGCAGATATCCTTGGTTCATTTGGAAACTAAATATAAATCCAAAAATATCAGAAGAGATGATGCACATGAGGCTCAGAATAAATGACACATAGAAGTTGTCCATTATCATTACAAAACAAATAAGGACCGTTAGATCTGGGAGTTACAAGAGAAGGACAGTTGGAGAATTGGTAAACAATCGAATCAATTCATGTCCATTGGATACGCAAGCACCATATCAAGGAAGGGATTTATTGCAAAGCGCGAAGGGAAAATTAAATAGTGTGTTAATTCCAATCCCGCAATTAGTCTAGACCATAAGATTACAAGAGAAGGACCATTGGAGGACTGGTCAACGATCGAATCAAGTTGTGACTGTTGGATACGTAAGTGCCAAATCAAGGGCAGGGATTGATTATGGAGCGCGAAGGGAGAATTTAAAAATGCATTAATTCCAATCCCACAATTAGTCTATACCGTCGATCGTCACCCACCAATAGATCTAAGGTTGATATCAGCTCCACTACCAACAAGCAATTTTCATGCGGGACTTGATGATAGTTTTAAACGTTGTGCAAGTTGGGACCCCACAATCATCCATGATCATTAATCTACTCAAGGATCATTCTCGGTCGTTGGATCATACAGGAAACCTGCATAAATAAGGAAAGGAATTTGGTCTGTTGATTTAGATTTTGGGACAAATCAGGACCATCATATCGAGGGGAAGTCAGAAGAATTAGATCTCAACTAACAGGTCTGAAGTAGGATCTTTGGAAGATATCTTAGTCGTTGGATTAAAATTGAGTAGAACAATAGTCAACCCCGGTGCTGACTACTCCAGAGAAAAGAAGCCCAGAACGGGTAAGATTACCGAAAGGTCAAAGTCCCAAAGTGGACATGAGTCGTCTGATCCAAGGAATACTTTTCATAATATACCAACCGTTGGATTGAGTAAAGTGGAAGGACAGTGTAAGACACAAATGTTTTGAAGAGGACATGAGTCATCCGATCTGAGAAATATTTCGGGAGTCATATTGACCATCTGATCTATATAAAGTGGAAAGTAAAGATGAAGGTTGGATCCCCAAAGTCCCGAAGTAAATGAGGACCATTGGATCTGGAAAATACATGATGGTTGTTGGATCAAAATAGTGGTCAACTTCGTCGCTGACCACTTCGGTGAAAATGGGTTGAGAA
>JASDQU010194911.1:6805-32118 GCA_032191745.1 Picea mariana | reverse complement strand
ATGGGACAAGTCAACATGATCCTTGAACAAATCTACCCTTTTGGTATTGTTTGTGAAGATAGTCTTATTCTCTTCATTCTTGATGGCACCGATTTTCTTCTCTTTTCATGGCTCAATCAAGATCTCTCAAATATGTCGCAAAAATTTTTCTTCAACCTCCTTTGTTGCTCGTTTTATTTCAATTTTCAACCTTTCCTTTACAGTGGACGGTATTCTTCAGATGTCGATTCCTCACCTTTCCTCAATAGAATCTTCATGTGATAAAAAACCTGGTTAGTGACTTCCTCTCGTTCCCTTTGCAAGTATGACCTGACATTGTTGAGAGGGTCATGAGAAACAAGGTCTGCAACTTTATTTATTTGAATGACTTCCTCAATACAATCCTCATCTTGACAGAGAGAAGAGACTATGTTCTCTTCTATCTCACATGCCCTTTCTTGTGCTTTAAATAAAGTTGTAGGGCGTCCCTTTCCAATTAGAACTGCACATGGATCCTTCATGGTTGACATGTAAGACTTGAGGATGGCACTTTGAGAGGGATTGAAATATTGAGGAAAGCTCCTTACAAGGGTATTGACCCTATCATTGAAGTCCTTTACACTTTCTCCTGTTTCCTTTTGTAATTATAGAGTTGATCATAAAGGGACTAAAAATATTTTTTTTTCTCGAATCTTTTGATAAAACATTCTTGAAAAAGATACCAACTTGTGATCGTCCCTAGAGAGATACTATCATACCATTCCTTAGCCCTTCCTACGAGAGTGTAGGATAAGATTCTCATTCTAAAATATTTGTGTTGGTCATAGGGTTCAAGGGCGCGAAGGAAGGTATCCAAGTGATCCTCAATTGTAACGAAATCATATCCTGAAAATCTAGGGAGCCACTCCATAAAGCTCCCTTGGAGTTTGTGAGGAGATCCACAGATATTTTTCATGTCTAAAGGCTTGTATGCATATTTGACCCACAGGTTCCAGGAAGTACTTGGTGAATGAGGCATGAATGAAAGTGGAGGTGTAGGGGAAGTGTGTGAAGATGGAGGGGTAGGAGAGGTAGACATGAAAATAGGAGAAGTGGGAGATGACGGAGGAATAGACCGTTTGGGTGAAGGTTTACAATGCTTGGACATAAGTTGGGGACTTGGGTAATGCTTTTTTCAGGTATGTACCATAATGGAGTTGCCAGATGAGCCTCAAAACAAACACATCAAGGATGGAAGGGGAACATCTTTCAAGTGGAGTCGTAAGGGAATATAGGGGTAAAGGATTTGGGATGGAATCTTTCCAAAGTGTTGTTAGGGCACGAAATAGGATTCAAAATCCTCCTCGACAATGACGCCAAAATTTTTATCTTGCAAATTGTAGGTTGGGAAAATACCGATCCAATCCACAAGATGGAGAGAACTACGTATAGAAGAGTCTACCCACTATCACCTTCGAAAAACCTCCCCTCGCTTTAGTGAAGGAGAAATCCTACACAAGGGGGCAATCCTGTGTGACCCTAGGGGGAAATGAGATGGAAAATTAAGTGATGGAAAATGATTCCCCTACAGGTCAAACTATGATGTGGAATGTGTCTTGGAAAAAAGTCTCGAGAATAGTTAATGGTTTCCAAATGCTTGAGTACCTATGGATGATAGTTGTACCTACCCAAGACACAAGAAAATACAAGTATACAAGCCACAATATCCAATGGACAAGCAAGTGAAGTTTTTTTTCCTTGTTATCACACAATTTGTATTTTCCCAAAAGGAAAAGGCAAGTGGACAGTAAATTGGCATAACAGGAGGTTGTCCTGTCACTGTCACCTAAATACGACACCTCTTTCTCTTTAGGGATGAAATCCCAGGGGAGACATCCTTGATGACCTAGGGGTTTGAGAAGGCAAAGGTAAATGTATCAAGGAAAGTTGTCCCCTATCACAAGTCACACCGATCAGAAAGTCCCAAGGGTTTAACAATATGAAGCAAAGATATGCTTAAGTGTACCTACCTAGAACAAGACAATAAGAAAACACTATTTTGCAAGTAATGATTGATGTTAGTGCTTTGCAAAACCTTGGAATTTTTAATAAAATAAATAAGGTGATATAAGATGAAGAAAACATAAATTTATAACAACAATGTATATATGATGATAGATTCACAATCTATGCCTTAAACAAGCTTCAAAATGACCCAAAATGGTAACCTAATAATAACAATATGCTAGCACTTGTCAGAAACTAATAAGGCAATGCAAAAATCAAATTTAATAATTTCTTTTAGGAGCTTCTACTGCTGAAATATATGGATGTAGCTTACTTTTGTAATAAAAACAAGTATGTTAGTAAATTAGTCTAATATAGGGTTAGGAATAGTTAGTAAATAGCTTGAGGTAAATTATTTGGGGGTTGTTTTCATCAATCAATCAAGTACAAGGTATAAACCGGTGTCTTTGGGGCTAATGGAATCACTTTTTTCAGTATAAATCTTGAAAGAAATAAATGATAATGTGTGAACTAGAGACAAGAGGTAAAATGATTGAGGTGTTAGTAACCCAAGGCCTCAATAATTAAACCATAGAAGAAAAACAACTACTAGGAAGTAGGTAACCCTAGGACCTAGCGATTTTCCCTCTTCTTTAGCTCAATTTTGAGATGAATAAAAGCTTGATGAAGCAAGTCTGTTAGAGTGCTACAATGGTATGGCTCTAGCACATGCTTCAATGTATAGGTTTTCTAGCAAAATCTAGTAGGTGGATAGTTATTGAGATAAGGACAATAACATGTGCTTAATCTCCTAGGGTTTTATACTAGAAATTTAATGATCTTAGTAAATGTAAAGTAAATATACTATAACCATTCAAAAGAAAGAAAAATTGCATAATTTCACTTACATTCACCAAGAATAATCTAGCAAATTCCCTAGTTGAAGACTTTCCACCAAGAAAATGCCAAAATACACCAAGACAAGCCTCCTCCAAGAGTTGTGCACCAATTAATTTCAGCCAATAAGCCTTAAAGAGGCTGTATTTCAGACCTCACTTGTGGGAGTGAAAGAATGATGAAAAAATACAAGGGATTAATCCCTTATTTATACAATCCAAATGACCTTTAATTACAAAATTAGGTAAAAAAAATTGACATGGCCAGTTACATCAAATATCCAATTTTTAACATAAATTTGACAAATTAAACCCTAAAACATGCAAAGAGGTGACATCATGCCCTTCTAGGATGACATTGGGCCTCCTAGATGAGACTTTGGCCTCCAGGAGCAAAACTTTAGGCCTTCCAAGGCCTCTGGATCATGCCACACATGCCACTTGGCACACAACTGCCTCCATCATGTCCATATGACATTGGGTGACGTCAAGGGTCACAAAGGTGATGTCATGGGCCTTCCAAGGCCAATGTTCAAGGGGAAAGACAAGACCCCCCTAGGTCCAGGACTGCCAAGTTGTCCTTGGTGAAACATCCTCCTCTCTCTTCGGTGCAAGCCTATGGTATATGTATGCCTTTGGCTGGTGTCTCAACATCCATTTGGTGGGATTTTATCCCTATGGAGGTCCGATCTAATCATCTCCCCATATGTACCTGTCTATCGGGCATGCTCCTGCAACAACAACAAGTACACCCTCCATGGGCTCATAGGTCATAGGGATCATAGCAATGTCAATCACATCTAATAATCAAGTTACCCAAACATGTACATAAAACCTCCCTTTCCCAAAAAAGTGCTCAAAGACGTTATGTTATTCTACAAGCCAGGTTTGGAGAGGGTTCCAGGACATCTTATTGGGTCAATTCTCCATAGGTGTGGATTTTTTCCAGTTGAAGACCAATCTAGGTCATGTAAGCGCGTGAGATGGTGTGGGGGATGTTTGGGCAAGGGGTGCAGTGATGACAGGGAAATGTAAGGATTACCTGTGGGTGCCTCTGAAGAGGGTGAGTTGCACCTTGTCATGGATGCAAATGTTTCCTATCCCATTCAATGCCTTTTTAATTTTTATATTATTTATTTTTCTTTCAAGATAATAGTTGGGGGACATTGTCCTGGCGTGGTGACCAATGGTGACAATGTTACCCACAAGCATTTCATGGAGATGAAAAGGTTGGGTCGTGATGAGACCCCCTTTCTCTTGGCTATGCCACCAAGAGCCACTACCCTAGCATGGTGACCAAATGAATAGTAGTGTCATTCCGCTACATGATCATGGACCTAATAGGTTGGCTCATGATGAGACCCCCTATCCACCAACTAGGTCTTTATTTTTATCTTTTTATGGGTCCCCCTTTTTTCTTGCTGAGAATATTTTATTGCGTTCTCGAGGATCCTTGGGTGAAGCATCTCAAGGTTTGATCTTTTGGATTTTATCTTTTTCTAGCTATTTTTACCCTCTGGGCCTTTATCCCCTTATTCCCATAAGGCAAGGTACAACCATTTACTATCTTGGAAAACACAATGCCTGAACCAATGCAGGGTGTTATCACTCCAAGAGTCTTTCCCTCACTATAAAGGGAACGAGATTGCTAACTTCATCAAATGTTTAATAATGTATAACTGGATCAAGTTGGATGACTTGATATGCTCTCATTCACTCAAAATACACATGGATACACTCAAACATAAAAGTCTTTCAACTGTACTTGTTCATAAAGTTTAATCAAGATGTGAATGTATGAAGAATGCTTATCATATTAGTAGAAACACACACATAAGGGCATATGTGAATAACAACCTATAACAGGAAAAAATACTTATGAGATTAGTCTATCAATGAAGAGATAAGATTACATCTATCTGTCATTAGATAAACATAGACAAATGCATAAAACATTTACTCATAAGCATGGAAAGATAGAAGATGGAAGTTTGAACAATTTACAGTGAAATAAGCTTCTATTTCAATATGTTTTCCAAAATGTCTCTCATACATGAATAATAGCCAACTATCCAAATTCGAACCCTTTGCACTGTTGCCTATATGGGCTTAAATAGTGTTTACAATATGGTTATCAGATCCTCCAAGAATGGATCGAATACCTACAAAATCATTTTATCCAAATCAATTACAAAAACCTAGGATCTAGATCCTATTTTCATGGAGTCAAACCGTATCCTAATACTTAGGTATTCAACAACTCCATATGAGCTTCCTGATATGTGTAGAAGTCCTCCTTTTGACCACCTATTCAACTAGGGGGTCAACTCCATGTACCATGAAGATATGCACCTGATGGTGCTACCAAGTTGAAGACTTGATTGGTTCTACAAGGCAGTTTTGGCCTTCAACATTTTGTTGTAATTGGAATTTCAACAGTTTTGGCCTTCAACATTTTGTTGTAATTGGAATTAATATTAACAACAATTATCATCAAACCTAGTTTTATTGAAGGTTTTTTTTTTTTTTAAATCTTATTGCGTATTTAATATAAAAAATTAGAATTATTTTCATGATTTAATATAATATTTAATCAAATCTTATTTATAATTGTTTTTATGATTTAACATGCATGTTGTTATCACTATATAACATAGTGATAAGCTCAATTGGAATTATAGCATTGAGAAAAGGATTATTGGGGGACATAAATCTTATTATGGGCTTGAAAAAAATTGTAAATCAACTGATCTTTGGAGTTGGTATAAGAAGAAACTCCTCTTTGAGACTCTTGTTACACCTGTTATTCTTTATGAATGTGAAGTTTGGGGCTGTAGTATCTCTCGTGAATCGTGGAGAAAGATAGAGAAAATACAAAAGAATTTTATAACCTATAATCTCAAAATTAAAGGAAATACTCCCGATCCCATCCTCCTCGTAGAAACAAGCCTCTCCCCCATTGACAACATGGCTATGACTAGATACCTAATGTATAAGAACAAGTTAAACAACATGGAAGACAAGAGGCTACCTAAAATTGCTTCAAAATCAAGTCATAACCACCATCGACTCAAGTGAGGATGGCATAAAGACGCCCGATCTTGGCTAAACTATTGGGGAATCATGGAAGAAACCATTTTGCAGAATAAAGATACTATTAAAAAAAATGTCAAATCAAAATTTAAGGAAAAAATGTGGTGTGATAAAGAGTTAGAGGAAAAAAGAAAATTAAGGTATTATAAAGATGTAATCAACCATAATCTAGAAGATCAAAATTATCTATCTGTTTTGCCAAGTGTAAAGAAAAAAATAAGCATTGCTAAGATAAGAACAAATTCTCACGAGCTCCATAGTGAAACTGGGTGTTGGTCAATTCATAAAACGCCATGGGATGAAAGAGTGTGTCAGCTTTGTGACACTAAGAAGGTTGAAGATGAAAAGCACTTTCTCTTAGATTTTCCAGCCTATACCCATATTAGATCTCATTTTCAAAATATTGATCACACTACCAACCTTCCTAACCTCTTAACTCAACAAAAGTATGGTGATCTTGGAAAGCTTCTCTTAATGATTTTCGAGCACAAAAACAAAATTCTAAAGAATCACAAGTAATCACTTACCCTCTTAAGGTCCGATAGACCAATTAGGTCTTAGTGGACGTTAATCATCATCATAAAATTGGAGGAATAATTATTTTGCTAGATTTAACTACAATAATTAAATTTTATTAAAATTAATGAAAATTGAAGTAAAAATATTTAAGAATAAATTTTTAAATTATAATTTAATCTAAAAAAATGATTTGAAATACTAATTAAATTAGAAAATCAACGAATAAATCATTTAATCAAGTTTGTAAACATGTCTAATCAACATATTGTATTTTCTTGCACAACAAATAATTCAGCTTGGAAAATGGTAAAACATTATATAATGACATTAAATGATTATTCAGGAAAAATAACGTTTATTGATTATAACTAGAGTTAAACATTATATGACATCTCAAATTTGAATGAGCCATACACCTTGAATTTGATTTAAAATAGAGAAATCACTATTCATGTTAATCATTAACATACACAATACATGTTATAAATCAAACAATATCAACAACAACATGGTACGAAAAGATATAATATACATGAACGATAATATCAAAATCAATATATATGTGTGTGTGTGTGTGAAATATACATATCAAATGTGACAAATATGACACCTCGAATTTAAACAACTAATAAAAAAATAGAGAATAATTAATAATATATGTGATTTACACATAATACATGTTATAAATAAACAACATTGTCATCAACATGATATGAAAATACATAATGTATATGAATAGTAATATCAAAATCAATATATATGTTAAATATGTATCTCAAGTCAAATATAAATATCAAATATACATGTAAATCATACATCACATCAATTAAATAGTCAACAACTACTATAGGATAGGTCCACCACTGGAGCGAAAGGTATCAATGTCTCCACCACTAGAGATAGAGGCATTAGTACGTCCACTAGATAATAATGTAGAAAATAACTTTTGAGGAGGAGATAGTGGTTGGTTTACTATTGGAGGGTATTTTGGTTCATTTGTTGTTGAAGGAGATGGTGGTTGGCCAATTATCAATGGAAAAGGTGGTTTCTTTTCTCATGTAGTGTTATATTCTTTGCATGTTTATCTCCACGTGTTGTACATATGTGTTTAGGGGGTCATCTAGGTCCCCTTTTCTTAGGGGTTCGGGGGTGGAGCCCTAAAAACAATTGGGCTAGTTTTGATCCATTTTTGGTCTATTTCGACCAATGTTTTTTCATCCCACTGTAATCTAATCTTGGTTAAGGGATCATGGTTGTAATCTAATTTAGGTTAACATATTTGGGTTTTGAATGCTATTGAATACCTAAATATTTTATTATGTATAGTCAAGTTAATGCAATGAAGAAGATAGAGGTGTGACTCTAAGGTTGGTTGGTTTTCCAAGGTAATTCTTTATGCATCGTGTGTATTCCATTCTTGTTATTTATATTTTTCTTAAGAATATGTATTCATTATTTCACTTCAAAGTTTTAAAACTTACATGGAGGAGATGGTGGAGGTGGAGGATCACTATCAGATCACTATCCTCAGTAGACGAATCCAAATTAGATGAATTTGAAGAAGAAGATTTATAGTGAGCCCTCAACCTCTCGAGAAGGTCGAGAGAACTACCAACGTGACAAATTAAAAATGTCATATCGTAGAGAAGAATCACCTATACCAGTGTAAGCTCAAGGTCCCACATGATCTTTGTAGCTCATACAAGGACCACTTTATGGTGAGTCATTGATACACATATATGATCCATCACTTGATAATGGAATCTATAGTTTGGACTACATGGCATGTTAGGTCTCTACACCTAAGGCGGTTCATCAACCATAACCATCTACTCATCTTTTTGGGGGGACACTTCTTTAACATGTGTGCTAACATATGAAAAATAGTAGACAAGAATAATTAGACAATTTAAACAAAATGTTACAATAAATCACATATGCATTAAATAAGACCAAAAAATGAAACTATATTAATCAAAAGATAATGATAATATTACCCTTTTCATATAGTGGCTTGGCTTGTCTAAATAGGATGTTTAGACATCCTTGCTAGTCCATATCTGCGTATAGGTATTACACATGATTGAGGGTGTGATCATCCTCACTAACTAGTGACTCCAATACCTTTGAATTGACCTTCCTACATGGCCACTTTGATTGGCCCCTCTTTTGAGCATCTACCCCCACATGCACATATGCACATCAACCATTAGCCTAAGAAGGAGGTGATCAAATGTCAGTCAATTGATTAGAAATATCTCAATAAATAAAGTAAATAATTCTTACACAAACTAGAAGACAATCCTCCCATTAAACATAGAACAATAGCAATCCAAAGAAAAAAAATGGTCACAAAAAATGGAAAACCACCTAATAAGTTTTGGCCTTTAAACTAAATTGTTTACATAGTGCATCAGAGGGTAAATAATGCACTTCCCATCATAGGTATAGTGTGTCGGTATTATGACCATAAGTGATATACACCTAATCTCCTTTGCACTGAACACATGTAAACCACAACTGGCCACCAACAATCTGGAAGTCACCAAGTTCAGTGATGTCCACACTACCTTATCTTTGCACATATTTCAACTAACTCCCTCTCGCAAAACTAGGCGAGAGATCAAAGAATTGGATAAAAACATGATCCTCTCTCTAAAACAACCTAGTAATGAAATACATATCCTCCTCTGTTGGTTGGTACTATAGATTGGGACTAACCCCGAATCCCTCCCTAACTTGATCCCAATGATAGATCGATTGCATCAACAAGCACATGTTCCCCTTGAGTAATGTAACCTCCTCATAAAACTTGAGGAGGCCAACATTCCTCAAAAAAACACAAGTCTACATTGTAATCGGGTAAAGGTACATATCCCTCTCCCTCTTTCGAGCCTTCCACTCACATACGAAGTTGTATGGGTTGACCAGATGTTATTGTTTTCATTATCGTTGTCTCCAATTCACAATCAAATTTCCTTAAATAAACACATCCATATAACAAAAATAATATATAATAAATTATAATATTAAAATTTCTTAAATATTAAAATTATACATATATAACAAAAACAATATATAATAAATTATAATATTAAAATTTCTTAAATATTGAAATTAATTTTTTTTTTTTTTAATTTTTTTTTGGGTAAAACACAATGATGTGCCTAAAAAAGTAGAGACACAATGTTAGTGATGTTGAATAATAATCAACACACTATAATTGGTTCTCCTAATTAAAACTTAATACACCAAAAAAATTGAATAATATTTTTATTATTATCATGCACCACATGTACTAAAACTTAATACACCCAAAAAGTGGATAATATTTTTATTATTATCATCAGTAATAAATGCACCACATGTACTAAAACTTAATACACCCAAAAAGTGTATAATATTTTTATTATTATCATAGTACTAAATGCACCACATGTACAAGGGCACCAACGCTGCTATGGTGCACCTTGTATGCTAGGATGCACAACACGTCCATACATTTTAAAATGAATCTACAAGTTGGAAAAAATTAATTCATACCTAAAATCAATAGTGCACTTATGATGTGAGAGAGTATTGGTAACGATGTTTCCTCAAATCCATAAGATCATAAAAAGCTAAAATTTTATAAATTTAAAATATGCTCATTGGTACACTTATAATACATTAATACCTCCTAATTTTATATCCCACGTCGACAAAAAAGGGAATCATATTTATTATTTGGTTTCAACAATGCACTTGTGATATACAAGACCATTTGTATCAATGTTACAAATGCACCAAATGCACCAATAAGCACAAGAAATGTTTAGTTTTAAGTTGGCTTGACAGCGTGCCTAGTATGTATAGAAGCATTGCTAATAGTTCTTTTGTACGTTTCTTAGAGCATTGACAAGACTAAATTTTTTTAAATATATAAAAAAAATTCAACAATGTGCTTATAATATGAAGTAGTGTTTCTTATAGTGCTTCCTAATATTATAAACAACATTGAAAAAAACATTTTTTTTTTGTGTTTTATAAATGTGATCTATGTCATGGGATGCACCACCAACTGTACATCCTATTAGTTTATAGGATGCATATAATAGTTCAATACGAGCCTAACGACTTAACACATTATCCATAATTAAAAAAATAAAGTGAGACAAACTTAAATTAAAGTCAAATTTTAAATTTTAATCCATTAAAAATGAAAATGAGGAGATAACAAACAATTTGTTTGGTCTCTTCTCTATCAATCAGGTATGATTATTATGTAAATAAAAAATGAAAATATAGTACTATTTTGCAAAGTTCGAAAACACACCAAATCAATTGGCAAAGTGAAGGAATCAAGCAATCTGACAACAAGGTGGTTATATAGGAAAGGTGAAAACCAATGCTTGTATAGTTGGAAGCACTGAATGAAATGTGAAAATGAAACTATGGTTCAGTAAGTTTTTAAAAAATTTCCTTACCTCAGTGCACCCAACATTAAGATGCACTAGTGCACTCCAATGTTCCTAGCACACCATTACGTTTTTTAAAATTGTGTAGATTAGTGTCTCATTTCTTGGGATGCATCAATGTGTGTTAGGGCTATTAACCACACAAGTAGTTTTTGAAATTTGTATAAATAAAATCCTACATTTTATAACAAAATGTCTAAACCTATTCAATGCTTCTTACATATATATGCACCATTATGCTCGGAGTCTAGTAATTCATCACAATGTGTTTTATCACAAAACAATGAAACATTCTTCAAGGCACCTATATACAAAATGCATCAATGCTCCTTTTATGGGAGCACAGTGATATGTTTTTGTAATTTTCTAAATAAAAACCAATATCGTATAGAATTATGTATAAACTTCATTCGGTGCATTGTAGATAATAATGCACCAATGCGCTTATAAGTTATAGAGACATTGATTAGAATATGTTTAAAATTAAAATAAATTGATATTTTTATCAACCTTCGACGTGCTTGGTTATTTAAGGCACTGGTGCACCATATATATGGTGCACTAGTGAACTTCAAGTGATTTAAGTGCATCGATGAAAAAACCTCTGCTAAAACCTCAAATCCCCTACCCCTGCTAACAATCTCTGCTATAAATGGACAAGGAATAATTTCTATTGGAAAGTTTCACAAAAATGTTCACTAGCAAATGTTTTCCTTATAATGTTAGCTCTTAGATAAGAGAATGTGTGTGAATAAAGTAGAGAATATAAACTTACTACAATGATTTCCATTGGATAATTACAAAACTTGTATATTTTAATATTGTATTATTGTCTTTTATTTATTATTATTATTATTAATTAATAATTTAGACTGAATTTTATTATATAAGCACATTTACCACTTAGTAAATGATTTATATTAGTACATGCATTATTCTATTCATAATTCAACGTAGTGAGTTGAATCTATAATCCATTGTTGTCAACTTTTCATGGAAACCTACACAAGAAACCTAGCTAAAGCAAGTTCAAACAAAGATTACCAAGAAAAGGATGAGAGATTCAATATGGAAGAATGAGAAAATATATTCACGCCACTTTAATGAGCTAATAAATGATCGAATGATATAATGAATGAGTGATACACGCTCATATATGGCATAACATTCCATAATTAAGAAAAACGAACTAGCACTGAGCTTTGTCTTAGGAATGCATGCATGCATAATATTGATGGTCTAAAAATGGGAAGTCTAAAATAGAACTAGCTCCAGTTAACTAATAGTGAACTAGTGAGTCAAAAATAGAAATATTTCCAACACCCCCCCTGAACATCACTATGGAGTGATAAAAAATGAGTCCCGACAACGAGGCCATATTAAGCACTCATGTACAATGCAACTAATGAACACTGAATAAAAAATGAGGAAAGATGCAAAACCACGTGGGAACAAACCCCCCCTCAAAAGTCAATGCATCAAAAGAAGAAAAGGCAGCTGCTAGGCAACTGTGTTCTTCACTCCAAGATGATCCCACAAAGTCTGAAACTTCTGCTCACTGATAGTGTTTGTGAAAATGTAGAAATATTTATGGGTCTGATGAAGTCCTTTGGAAACATGTCTTGAGACACTTTCGATTGTCACACCTTTAGAAAGCACTGAGAAAGAAAAAACAAATCAAAGAAAAAACCCATCATTGTTTAAAAGATTAAGTTTAACATGGATCTATGTTGGTTTATTTTATTATCGCATATATTTTTTGGTTAATGTTTTTCAATATTAACCTCAATTATTGTTGCATGTCTCTCATTCACATCTAATTATTTTTAACATGTTCTCTCTTAGATGGAACTAATTCTCTTTATTTATTTTTTTAGTTTTATTTCCTTTCTTAATTTAAATTATCCCCTTTGTTTTTCCATTCATAATTAGTACTCCTAAAATAACTACGTTATTTCATATTCTAATTCTTAACATGAAGTAAAACATCAATTTCCTTAAATGTATCATTGCATAACAATCCTTAAATGTATCATTGCATAACAATGGATACACTAAGATGTTAATTTCAACACATACACTAAGATGTTGATTTCAACACATTTCATCATTACATGTCTAATTTCTTTGCCAAAAAGCATTAGTTCTAACTTCCCAACATTACCAAAACTAGATAAACTAGATTTGATATGTTTTAAAAGTCATTTAACCCTCAATTCATTATGTACATATCGAATTCTAATTAAAAAGGAATTTTAAAACTTATTTGACCCTCAATTCATTATGTACCTATGGAAGTCAACTTGGGAAGAAAGATTGTGAGTAGAAGAAAGATTTTGAGTAAAGAGATCATTATTCTTAAGAACTATGGATTTCTTAGAAACACCCTTTATATATGGCATTTCTCTTCAAACAAAATGTTGTAAAACCTTTATCTTTGTGCTTAAATGGACTACATCATGAGCTCAAAATGTTGTAAAACCTTTATCTTTGTGCTTAAATGGACTACATCATGAGCTATATCCTTCCATGTTAGCACTGTCAACTTTATCACCGGAGGTGGTAGTTATCCCATCAAATTTATCTATGAATTTTTTAACATGTATGTTGGCACAAATTTTTGATTTTTTAATTGTCAATCCATTGAATTCAAAATATCTCCTTATAAGAAAAATTGAGTTTGTTTGAATAATTCGAGATAACTTGATATGTTATGGTTGTTCACGATTAATTTTGTTCCCTCTAAGAATGTAAAATATTATTGAACAACCTCATTCGATTAACATGTTTTTAATTTAGACAAAAGTATTATTTCCAAGATTATATTATGTCCCATAAAATTACATTGACCTAAAAAATTTGATGCATTAGGTGTACCTAAGTAATTGCCTCGTTCTAATAATACAGAGGAGTTTCCATTGGGTTTTCCAAGTATTTTTTCAGATGCACTAATTCATGCTAACTCAGAGTTTATATTTGATCAATCAATATATTTGAATTGAAATGTTAGAATATATTGATTACTATGTTATTTATAAACCTATAGTGATTACTATATAACATAGTAATTTATATTTTTTTACCGTGTTACTACATTATATCATAGTGAGTTTATATGTTGTCATATCTATCACTACATTATACCATAATGAGTTTATATGTTGTCATATCTATCACTACATTATACCATAATGAGTTTATATGTTGTTATATCTATTACCCAATTTGATCATAGTGAGTTTATATGTTGTCATATCTATCACTACATTATACCATAATGAGTTTATATGTTGTCATATCTATCACTACATTATACCATAATGAGTTTATATGTTGTTATATCTATCACCCARTTTTATCTAATAGGAAAGTGAGGAGTAACATAATTAAATTACACATTTACCAAATCCTTCACATTTTCAAATTTATTAACTTTTCTATCTATGATATTTTTTATTGGAGCCCCCTTCAAATAATTTTTTTATTTATGATATTATTTATTGGAGCCCCCTTCAAAATAGGTTGTTTGAGAAACAATGAAAAGATAATTAATCACAAGGAAAACAAATTCAAGCAAAACCAAAATTAATAAATGTTGAAAATATGCCTTTCTCAACGAACTATTCTGGACAAAACATTGAGAAACAATGAAAAGATAATTAATCACAAGGAAAACAAATTCAAGCAAAACCAAAATTAATAAATGTTGAAAATATGCCTTTCTCAATGAACTATTCTGGACAAAACATTGTAGAAAGTGATCCACATCTGATCCAAGATTGGAAAATACTATAGTAACCTTAGATATATCATTTTAGATAGTGATATGCATTCCATCCAATATTGGAAAAAACTCTAGTAGCCTTTGATTCCTAACTTCACGTGGAATTCTCCAACATGCTCTATATAAATACTATTCATTTATAATCTATGTAATTAGCATTCATTTATATTCTTGCTGAATCATTGCCTTATCTTAAGACACATATATGTGCATTTTAGGAGAAAACTAAAAAATTGAACATACATTATGAGGATGTCATTTTTTATCATCCTAACTAGCTAAAGGATATTAAATCACAGGTTAAAAAAATGGGCACATGAACTCCTTGGATTGATGCAAGATAACAATTTAACATCAATTTCTATAAGGAATGGAATTTTGAAATTTATGAAGTAATCAATTATTTTGATGTATGCATTTTCTTAATTTTGATGAATTATATATGAAAAAATATTTTTTACAACTATTTTTAACAAAGGATGTMTCTAGCATTGAGAGTGGCACAATGCATACTATTGTTGATTAGCCCACCATGGCCACACCTACATCTACTCTTACTCCTACTATTGGTGCCTCTTCTCCTACTCCTATTGATACCATGCCATGTCCCCATGCATCTAGTGGCATGGATATTTATGATCCCACTACTACARTTATTGGCCTTGATCCCTCACTGGTCATAACKATCGATCATAGTGGGTCATTATCTATCACTTTACACATGGATGATGAAATTTTCCCACTAAAAGAATTAAAAATTCTTGGTAATTACTGATCCATCAACTTATTTTGATTTTATACAAAATTATTAATTTTATGTTGATTAATATATAATTGCATTGGTTGAGAATAACATGTTTTATTTTGAGATCCACAAGAAGGTGTCTAGTCCTTTTGCACCATCCATTAGAACTAGCTATAAATACCAAGACATTGTTTTGAAAAAAGAGTTGATTGATTACATGGTGCACCTTTTTGGACAAATATTCAACCAAGAGGAAATTTCTTCTATTGCAGGGAAGTATTTGTAGATAGTAAGAGACACCTCAATAGAAATCTGCAACATAACTTTAATTATGAGCATAGTTTAGTAGTTCATAAAAAATAGTAGGATGCACTACAAGAGGATGTTTGAAAAACAAGGTATATCCACATAGGTCAAACACCTTAAAACAAATACACACACACACACACACACACACACACACACACACACACACACACACACACACACACACACACACACACACACACACAGAGATAACGGATCAATACACCAATGTTTACATGGTTAAAACCCTCAAAGAGGAAAATGGTCCATGGCCCTAGCTGACATGGTCACTTTAAGAAATTGATTAATGTAAAAAGAGTAAATTACATGAACATCTCTCACAATTGATCACCAACAAATAACCCTCTATGATTTTTGAATAGATAGCATGGACCAATTAGGTATTAATCCATGGATGAAGTGTTCTTAATATTGCAGAGATGTTTACAACATTGGATCACACATGTGTAGGACACAATTGCAACCACCGGATTAGTAAAGTACAAAATCACACTAAAAGAACACTTAATTTAATATTACATTAGATCAAGTTGACCTTAATTAACTCCCAATGTCTAAATATCCTAACATCCCCCCTTACAAGAAACTTGGGATAAGATTGAAGGATTTACAAAATGACAAAAGGAGAGGATGCAGGCATTAGAGCCTATTCCACCCTTAATGAAAATTTCATGAACACCTAACATAGACTAAATATTTATGAAATTTGAATCTATGAAGGACTTGAATAAGATTTCAACAATTTGATCATCTATACAACAATATAGAACTTCAAAGGCACACTTTTGAAGAAGATTCCAAATGAAGTGCATGTGTAACTCAATGTGAAATTTGTTGCGCTAATGTTCAATAGACTCCTTGGAAAGATAAATGGAACTTTTATTGTCACACCAAAGTCTGATTGAATGTTGTTACTGAAGTGCAGACTATGAAAATATTTTTCAAAGCCAAAGAACTTCTTGACTTGCATGAACTACTACTTGATACTCTACTTCTATGGAAGAAAGAGAAAGGGAATTTTTTTTTCTTTCAAGCTCAAATGATAGGTCCATAACCAAGTTTAAAAACATGTCCTGTAGTAGAATTCTAATCATTAGGGTCACTGGCCCATTCAAAACCTGTAAAACCAACCAAGATAGAAGATTCCCTTGAACTGTATGTATACCAAACTAAATTGTCCCCCATATATAATGAAGTATCATCTTTATTTCTTTTTTCCATGGACTCCATGGGGTTCTTTCATGTACCAAACAATGATACAAACAAAAAATGATATATTAGGGTGAGTGTGAGTTAAATAAAAAAGGTTTCCAACTAACTAATGGTATAATGTGCATGCACTTTGTGTAGATTTTAACCTTGTACAATATTTTACTGCAAATAGATTTTCAATAAAAGAACATAAAAGATACAATGGAAAATACACACATTACACAGATATTTTTCCCCTAGAAATCCAAACCGGGAAAACCAACATATTCTATATTAATTCATAGTGATACATTGTTTACAATACAATATACATATATGATCCATCACCATCCAAAACCCTAAACCAATGAATTGGATTAGTCAACAACCCTAATTCCTTAACTGGAAATATAAAACCATTGACAAAAACCATGTTTTGAAAAACCGCCCAAAAATGGACATGAAAATCGAGGTGACATGAAAAACGAGGCAAAAATGTGACATGTTTCTTGAGTCAATTTTTTTTTCTAGTCGTGAAAAGAATATAACACATACCCAACATTCTCCCACTTCTTGTTTTCTTTGTATACAGGGGGTTACAGGGTTACATAGTCAACAATCTAGGGCAACAATGCCCATGGATCCTCTACACCAAGAGAACTTCTCAGTGCTCACATATTTTATTAATGAATCTGCAACATTCTTCAAAGTGTCCACCTTCATCAACAACACTTTCTTTTCTTCAACCATGTCTCTCACAAAGTGATATTGAATATCAATATGCTTTGTCTTTGAATGATAAGTCGGGTTCTTCACCAGAAACATTGCACTCTAACTGTCACAATCTATCCTTACAACTTGATGTACCAACCCAATACCTGAAGACAATCTTTGTAACCATATTGCTTCCTTGCTTGAATGAGTGGCTACCATGTATTCAAATTTTGTAGTTGAAAGTTCCACTATATTTTGTCTTTTGCTCATCCAATTTATTGCTCCTCCAAATAGGTTAAACACATACCAACTTGTAGATCTCCTATGATCCATATCTCTAGCCCAATTAGCATCCACAAAGCCATGTATGTCCAACACTTTGTCCAATATTGGTCTTCCTTAGTAGCACAATCCATAGCTAGCAGTGTCGCATAAATAACTGAAAACCCTTTTTACTGTTGTCTAATGATCCTTCCTTGGTTTTAACATATACCTACTCAAAACTTCCACTGCATGTGCGATGTCTTGTCTAGTATGGACCATTTCATACATCAAACTACCAAATGAACTCGCATATGGAACATGATACATGTCCTCCTCCTCTTCCTATGTCTTGGGACACTGATCCGCAGATAAATTTACACCAATAGGAATAGGGACCTTGATCGATTTACATTCTTGCATATTAAATCTCTACAATATTGTCTCGACATATTTTCTCTGATTTAACCATAGTTTCATGTTTTCCCAATCTCTTTTAATTTCCATGCCCAAAATGAAATTTGAAGCACCAAGATCCTTCATGTCAAATTTAGAAAAAACTAAGTTTTCACATCGTGGATAATATTCTTGTTTCTTCCTATAAGCAACATGTCATCCACATACAAGACCAAATAAATCAAATGATCACCAATTATTTTAAAATACACACATTCATCCTCTTTGCTTCTTGTGAATCTAAGTCCCAGCATATAAGTATCAAATTTTTGATATCACATCCTTGGTGATTGTTTTAAACCATACAGGGATTTTCTCATCTTGCATACCAACTCCTTCTTTCCCTTCACAACAAATATTTCTGACTGCTTCATATAGATTTATTATTCCATATCCCCATGTAGGAATGTTGTCTTCACATCCATCTGTTCTACTTCAAAATCAAATGTAGAAGCAACAAATAAAAAAAATATTATAGAAGTTGACATGACAATAGTAGAAAAAATCTCACCAAAATCAATTCCCTCAACCTGGGAATAACCCTTTGCTACTAAATGAACTTTGTATTTCTCCACTTTTCCTTCTGCATTAAACTTCTTTTTAAATACCTATTTGTTTTCAATGGGATTTCTTCCAGTCAGAAAATCCACTAGATCCCAAGGCTCATTCTTATCCAAGGCTGTCATTTCTTCATCCATGGCCTTTTTCTAGAGGTTTCCATCCTATGAATCCACTACCTCCCTGACAGTTATAGGATCATCATCAGTAATAGACAGAGAAAATTTTGAATGGATATCAGATGGAGTATACCTTTCCAGTATCCTTCTTTCTCGAACCAATCTCCTCAATACTAGAGTATGAGTGATCCAAAAATGGAAGGAATAATAAATAATTGTCTTATTTAGATGCTTAAATTTGTTTAACGAGTTCAGCTATTAATTAACCATGCTATAAAAATAGAGATATGAACAACAAAAAAATGAGACAAAGACAACAATAACTTGATAATGGAGTTCACCAATGAGTGGCTATGTCTCCGGGCCTGCTTCCAAGTGGAGGACCTCTTTATTGATCTTCAAATTCTCAAGTTCTCTTTACAATTGTCTCTTTGCTGTTACAAAAGAATTTTGATCTATTGTGCAATACCCCCTTACTCAGATGCATACATGCCTCATCATTCACCTCTCAAAACATGGCACAATGCCTCTCAAAACATGAGAAATGGAAAAAATACACAAGCTGCTCCTCAATTTCCCTACATCAAAAAGTTACCCCTGAAGCTCAAAAGGCCTGGTTTATATAGGTTTTAGGCTCAACAAGAGAAGACTAAATTCTCCTAAATATCTGGCCTCTTTTTGGGATCAAATCCCCCTCCAAATGGCCAAAATCCTCAAAAAAACAATTCTGGGCCAAAACTTTATTAAAAAACCCACTCTGTAACAAAAATTCAACAAATGCACAGAGTAGCCCCTTTGGGATAGGCACACGCCCTCTAGAATCAGTCACATGATCCCCATATGGCCAAGCACTAGCCCTTTGGGCTGCGCGCTGGCCTTGGTAGGCTCCAACTCCTGGTCTCAAGCGCATTCCATGGAACCTATGGACCAAGGAGATACCACCGCGCGCAAACTTTTGGATAGCCCCCCTGTTTTAGGGCACGGATCATGTAACCATGGGCTGTCAACTCTGCTAGCATAGTGCTAAGCTGTTGGTTTTTAGTTGGTGCATCGTCTTGATGAAGACCGTGGGATGGGGCTATGCCTAAACCCCTCCCCTTTTCTGCGCATTGCACATATGACTTTAAATATATGTTGTAAGGATTCGTTTAACAAGCCCCACCTCCGATATATTGGTAAAGGAACTCTCCCCAAGGTGTTGGCTTGGACAGGTCATGGGTTCAAAACCCACGTACCCACAAACAACCTTTTTACAATGCTTACTCACCAAATGATTGGGTGCCATGTGGTTGCCCATGATTGGGCCACATGGCACTACTACATTTGCCCAAAGATTTGACAATTGTCACTCTGCAATTGGCCCGCATTTGCATCATCTGTCCAGTCACAAGTCACCACATGTCATGACCTGCCTCAGACATGTTAGCATCATTAAATAGCTTTGGTGATGTCATGCTGACGTCAGCACTGACGTTTTTTCCAGTTTGACCTTTGACTTTTTAGTTGTTTGAGAATATGATCAGAGTGCGATTACTCTCGCATACGAAGCCCGTTTGAGAAAGTAAATATATGGATGAAATAAGAACGACGATCTGGTCGCAAAGGAATTGGTTTCATTCAATTACGAGAACTTTCATTTTTGAGCATTTTTTTGGACCTGGGGAGCCTCCTGGATCATTCCTCTCCACTTGGAAGCTTTTGGATCACCCAAAATCTGGTATCAGTTGGTAACTAAGTAAGGATACTGTGTCCTCACCTTTTTTGTCTCCATCCACTTGTCCTGACTTGGATTTGTACCCTTCAATCCCACTCAAAGATACTCCACATCGCCCCTACGAGAAGTTCAGACTCTTTGGTCCAATATGGTGTTTTCCTGCAACTCGTTCATATATTCAGGAAAAAAATATTCAATGGTAGGAATATGAACATTTTCTCCTTGATACTCGATCATAGGAGGCTCATACAATCTCAAGTTTTCCACATTTACAACTAAATAGATTTGCATATATGGAGGCAATTCTAAACGGAAAGCATCAATACCAATCTTGTCTAATATTTTGAAAGGACCATAACGAATTGGTTTAAGCTTTTTAACTTCACCTTGCATCCTTTCCTTGTTGATGTATAACCAGACTTGATCTCTTGCCTTGAACTGATGATCAACTTGATGCATATCATGCCTTTCCTTGTACTTGGCCTGGCTTTTCTCCAACTGTTCCTATACCGCCTGATGGATCAATTGGATCCGTTCAATGAACTTTGTAGCCCTGTCCACATCACTATGTCCTTCTGCTGCAATGTCTTTTCCAAAGACAAAATCCAAAGGAGACTTTGGCAAGTACCCCAAACAAGTTTCAAATGGAGATCTCTGAGTAGAAGAATGCTTGGCTCGATTATACGCATGTTGTACATAACACAAATGTTCATCCCAAAGCTTGGGATGTTTGTTGCAATATGCTCAAAGTAGATGCACTATTGTCCTGTTCACCACCTCTATCTATCTGTCTGCCTGTGGATGAAATGTTGTGCTCTTCTTTAACCTGGTGTCGATAATTTCCCACAAGATCGACCAAAATTTCCCCAGAAACCTAGAGTCTCGATCAGATACAGTAGAAGTAGGTAAACCAAAATGAACCCATACATTTTCAAAGAACATTTGAGTTGTTTGTTCAGCTTTGGCTTGCTTTTTACAAGGAATCAAGACACACATTTTGTTGAACCTATCCACAACTACATACAGGTAATCATGACCTTTTCTAGACATAGGCAATCCCCCCACAAAATCCATAGATATACTTTCCCATGGTCTAGAAGGAATTGGAAGTGGAGTGTACAATCCTAGCTTTCTGTTACTTGGTTTACTTATTTCACACATAGTACATCCCTTTACATACTTAGACAGATTTTCATGCATTTGAGGCCAATAACAAAATATTTGTAACTGAGCAACTGTTTTATCTACCCCAAAATCCCTTCTATAAGAGAAGTATGCGCCTCTCTGATGACATGGACTCTTTCACTTTCTGGAATACATAACTTGCCCAAATGATATAACAGTATGTCTTTAATATGATAATTCAATTCTTCTGCTCTTTTACCATTACTTAAAGTTGCATAGACTTATTTAAAATCTTTATCCTCAGCATATTGTTCAATATAACTTTCATGAGTGATTGAATTATTCTTAAGGATTGTAGCAATTGTACTAGGAGTCCTAGATAACATATCAACAACTTTATTATGAATGCCCTTTTTATATCTGATGACCAAGTGAAATTGTTGTAAAAACCCCATCCATCTAAAATGCCTTGATTGTTGTAGCTTAGTTTGTAATTGGAGATACTGTAATAGTTGATTATTAGTGTGTATTATTGTTTCTTTTCCCATTAAGCAATGTTTCCACTTTTTAACGCTTTGTACCAGAGCATACAATTCTTTATCATAGGTTGGATAGTTAATTGTTGTTGTAGTGAAGGTCTCAGAATGATAGCATATGGGTTTTTTGTGATGCATCAACATTGCCCCCATGGCATAGTCACTTGCATCAGTTTCAATTTCAAAATACTATTGGAGATTTGGAAATGCCAAAATAGTACTTGCACTAATCTTTGTTTTCAAAGTATCGAAAGCCTTATGTTGGCTTCCTCCCCAATGGAATCCCCTTTTCACACTTGTTAAAGCATGTAAAGGTGTTGTAATCAGAGATAAGTTTGCAATAAAATTCCTCCAATACTGTGTTGCTCCCATGAAGCTTCTTACTTTGGTCACATTCATAGGCTTTGGCCAATTTACGATAACCTCAACTTTTTAGGGATCAATCTTAAGCTCTCCACCTCCTACAATGTAACCCAAATATACAAGAGATGTTTTTCCAAATTCACATTTTGACAATTTTACAAAAAGTTTCTCTCTTTGCAACACTGGAAGTATCTACCTAACATGTTGGACACGCTTTTGCCTAGTTCTACTGAATATTAGAATATCATCTAAGTAGACTATTACAAATTCATCAATGAAATGCATGAATACATCATTCATAACCGTCATGAAAGTAGTTGGTGCATTAGTAAGCCCAAATGGCATCACTAACCATTCAAACAATCCGTGTTCTGTTTTAAAAGAAGTCTTCCATATATCCTGTTCAACAACCCTAATCTGATGGTAACCACTTCTCAAGTATAACTTAGTGAAATAAACTGCATGTTTCAGTTGATCTAATAAATCATCAATGTGAGGCAAAGGGTAACAATTTTTTACCATGATTTTGTTCAAAGATCGAAAATCCACACACATGTGCCATGTGCCATCTTTCTTTGGCACCGGAATGATAGGTGACCCACATGGAGAAGCACTAGGTCTGATGACCCCCTGTTCAACCAGATCTTGTACCTGTTTCTTTATCTCTACATTTTCCAAGACTGATAACCTGTACATGCCAATGTTAGGAAGAGGAACATCTTGCTGCAATTGTATCTCATGTTCAACTTGTTGTTTTGGAGGCAATCCTTTCGGGACTTGAAATAACTCATCATAGTCAGAAACAATTCTAACTAAATAATCTTTTAACTTTGCATAACAATCTTTGAAAGTATCAATTCCGACAATGTATTTAGCTTTTACCACCATTAAAAGATAATGCTTACTGACATTTACAATCCTCTTCATCTGTCCTGAGTTGATTAGTGATAAATTCAATTTCTTTTGATGAGCCCTTACTATATATTCTTTTCCATCTTTCATTAATTGATACTTATTATATTCATGATATAATGTTTCTTTTCTATCATACAAATATGGACTTCCAAGTACGATACCACATATATCTAGTGGAACTACATCCAACTCAAACTCTTCTATGAACAGTGAATTAATTGCAAAGTTTAGGACACGTTGTCTTTCCAACTGCAACTGATTATCATTATGAATCCATCCTAAGGGATATGGTTTCTTATGAGGTTTAGTGATTAATCCCAACTTTTTAACTATTTCTTCTGATATCAAATTTATTTGTGAGCCACTGTCAACTAAAGTATCAATTTTCGTATGTTTAGAAATTACCCTTATATGAAAAAGTTCTGTTCGTTTGGCCTCATCAACTTCATTATCAACTTTTAAAGACTGAATTGAAGAACTTGTACTAGATTCAAAATTTTTACCTTTTATTCCTCTGACTGTGACCTTTGTCTCATCTCCCGAATATGGCCCCAAATCGGTTTGAGCTGTTGCAGTAGTCTTTGGTTTTCCTTTATTCCCGAACTTTGTTGGTTTCAACTCTGGGTGAAGGATCCAACATTGATCCTCACTATGTCTTTCTTTCTTACAATGAGTACATGTAGGTTTTTCCTTCTTCACTATATTAGTTTTCTTTCCCTTGAACTTCTCTTTACCGTTGCCTTTAAACTTCCCTTCAGTAGATTTAAATGGTTTTACAAAATCAACATTTACATTCTTGCCTCTAGATTCAAGATGTGTCGCTTGCACACACACTTCATCTAAACTAGTAGGATTAAACATAAGAATGGTATGTCATAAATAACTATGCAAATCACCTATATACTTAAGCAATGTCTCTTGAGTATCCAATGATATTCCCAACAACAAAGCTCTTTTGCGAAACTCATGTGTATAACTTTGAACAGTTTGTCCTTTTAACTGTATAAAGTTCTGCCATGACATAATAGCTTGTTCCATGTAAGCTAGAGGATAAAATTTCTTTCGTAAAGCGGATGTAAAATGAAGCCATGAAGAGAGAGTCTTTCCAAACTTCTTAAGATCCTGTTTTGTCCTGGTTTCCCACCAAACAAGGGCGATTCCTCCAATCTTGAGACTAGCAAGTTGAATCATAATCTCTTCATCTACAATTATTTGTATCCTGCAATACACTTCAATTTGTCTTATCCAATTATCTAACTTTTATGCATTTAGTTCTCCATCATACAAAGGCAACTCAAATTTAACATCAAGTTTTAACAAAGGCATATTAGACTTATGCTTACGTGTTTGTTTTTTTATGGTAGATGTTGTAGAATGATAACTAGCATTTGACGTAGAAATGGAAGAAGGAGAAGATAGCGATGAAGGTGGTGTAGGAGGAGGCTTTGAAGATTCTCCTTTCCCTTCACTTTTACCCTTCATTATGATCTCTCCCAAGGCTAGTTTTTTTCTCTCCAAGAAATCTTCATACAACACTTTGACCATTTCACACCTGGAGAAAAGTGCATCTTCTAG